>CM074277.1:36647744-36945244 GCA_037194245.1 Opsariichthys bidens | reverse complement strand
AAAACAAACGCACATAATCAATATACAAATAAATGCGATTTGACTTTCATCAAAGTGGGGCTTCTGTTGAGTGAGATGAGTGTGTCTGAACACTTCATGAAAATCACAGTTTGTGTGGATCTGTGTTTACACTCATAAGATTTGTTTTTACTGAAAACAGTATTTATGTATGAATTTGCAAATGTATAAAAGATTTATAGTTTTTAAGCGTTTTGTTTTTGCATAAGAATCATTAGGAAAAATGTATTTTCTAAAATATATTCATAGAAGCACAGAGAGTCTTATTTATTATGTTAGAAAGAGTTATTAGTAAGCACTCCACGGACAATCACAATAATCACAAAAGGTCCTGCTTCAGTAATAATGCTAACAAACATTTTAGCGGAACCAACCACATTCTGTGCAGCAGTCATCTATGCTGCCATCAGTGGTTTGGCACCACAGGCGATTTCTGCCATGGTAGCCACAGAGGTGATCAGACCTGCAGGTTTTGCCGCTCACAGTGGAGTAGCAGTCATCAGAAGCACAGCACTCGTGTTCACTGCCATCATTCGTGTAGCACCATTGCTGGCTTTTACCGTATTTGGCACAGGCATGATTTCTGCGGCAGTACTGCCCGTTTTCAGCCTTACTTCTCCACAGCGGAGGACTGCAGTAATCCCTGTTGTTAGTGGTGGTTTTACACCAGTAGTAGTCCTCACCGTATGTGCCGCAGGGGTGATCATCCTTGCACCTCTCTCCTTTATACGTGATGAGTGAGTACTGGGGTGAACACGGTACCAGGTTCTGGTCTGAGTAACACCTATAGCTCTTGAGATTGTTCTGGTACAGACAGGGAGTGGAGCAGCAGCGCTTGGTTTCATCTTCTGTGATGCATCGACAGAAGCGACTAAATTCAAAGGTTCTTGAGCAGAATGAGCCATCAGAAGCAAACTTGCGCTTCTTTGATCCCAACTGACATTCAACAGATTCTTGTCCGTAATTAGTTATAAGACAAGCACTTCCAGTAGAAACCTTCATCTCTTCTGCTGCAGTGGAATAAGAGCTCAAACTCTTGAAGGAGAATTTGACATTCATCTCGGTCATCGTGACATCCTCTTCATCAGTGACTGATTGGATCGCACGATACGTGTTCTGCACATCTGGGCTCACCTGGACTCCTTGATTCACTGGCAGATTTATTAATTTATTAAACTGGTTCTTAACCTCACTTAATTTATTTATGTCTTCAGAACAATCATCAAAAATCTGAATATTTGAGCGCTTGTAGAGTTCAATATTTGAGCGCTTGTAGAGTTCATTGAGCCGATTGTTCAGCTGTGAGACACTCATCAGGCTTATTCTACCTCCCGGCAGGTTTTCTCCAATATAGCCGAAGGAAAAAGACTCGTCATTGTCATTGTGTTCATAACAGACAGCCGTCCAGATGTGAGAGGGCACCGACACCCTGTTAGAGTCCTCAGGCTCTTCCCTCTGTGGTATTCGTGTATTTTCATCAGGTACTGTACCCGTGACAATGTAGGCTGTTCCGTCATCACTGTCGAGGTTCTTTGTTAAAAAGCTCTTTAAAGTTCTCTCCCAGTTCTTCCACTGGATACGATTGAAACACGGGTCCATAGGCGCTGCGTTGGTCAGGGTATCCGTTGCTGTACGGCCGGGTTTGGTGCATGAGAAGCTGTTGGGGTTCAGGTGTCCTCGATCATATCCGGTCCCCTCGTAGTCGCTGCTGATGGCTTGATTTACTTTATATGTTTTTTGATTCTTTTTACTCTCAGGGACCATATACTCAGTTTGATCGCCAGAAATCTACAGAAGAAATATATATTTGATTGTTTTATTGCTTGTGAGAAAAGACTTTCATGTTTTTCTAAACTTCACTGGAAAGAAGTTCTGTTCTTTCTGTTTGACAGTTTAACTTCGTAAGAGTTTTCAATAAAGTACCATCAATCTAATGCATTTTATATATTATTTGCAATGACAAAACAGAATGAGGACCAATAATTGAGTCAGCTGAACACAACTGAGCTGTTTCTGAAATTCAGAGCTTAAACTTTTGCGTCATTGACGTTATTTTATAAAGTGCTACAGAACTGAACTGCTAAAGGAAGTCTGTTAGAAAGTGAAGCACATAGTTACCTGTGGCTCTAAGTGCCACTTGTTTGTCCTTCCAGGGGCGTCTGAACATGAACGTTTCAGTGTGTAGGCGCTGTAGAGGGGAATCCGGAGAGGAACAGAGTACAGAGTAGCGTAAAAAGTGCCAACGCGTGCATTAGTTATATTTATTTTCTGACAGATTTTCTTGGCATTCTGATCCATTCCTCCTGGTTCTGTGTGTTCGTAGAAAAACTGACTACAGTCCTGAAAGTTCTCGACCACTTCTGCCTGAGCACTGAAGGCTCTCAGAGCAATCCAGGTGAGCAGACCCAGAACAAACATGGTGTGAAGCTGTTCTTGTGTTAAAGAGAGAGCAGCACAGCCGCTTTAAGTACACAGTCAGAGTCAGTGATGGTGTTGAGGGTGTGACTGAAACGAGGAAGATGATGGCTCCTTCGCTTCATCATGATTACGGCTCTAATTTTAGAGCATGAACAGAAGCGCCAATTTAAACAAGCAGAACTTTCATTTGCTGCTCAGAAATTTACACTAAATGCACAGTTTGCGATTTCCACTTCAGTTTTCTAATGTTGTTTCACTTCTGCATCTGGAGCGAGAAGCAGGTTTTCTTCACAGTCAGAGCAGCTCTGTTTTCACTCAAAAAAATGATTTTTGATGCTGTTCAGTTTATTTAAATAACTTATTTTGATTCAACACAATTGTATTAGGTTTCTGGTTCAAACATGATTCCTTCATGTTAAATTGACTTGAAACAATTAATTTTGGACTTAACTTGATGATCTCATGTTAAAATAATATGTTTCAATCAAGGAAACCCAACCAGGACTCAATCAAACAGGACTTTCTCTTCCCTTCATGCTTTGCAAAGCAGCTGAACTGGGAGAGTAAATGTTGAAATAAAATGTTATTTTGAGCAGTTTTTAGCAAGATGAGAAAATGGAGATACTTTTTAATGTTAACTGCTCTATTATGTTTCTGTTATGTTAATAGTTTTGGGGTTACCATTGTGGTGAAGTGTTGAGCTTGTGGTTAGACTGAGGGTGGCTGCATGGCATTAATCTATGCTGTATTCAATAAGCTACAGTTGTGCTAATGTCAGTGATGAGAATCTATTCACTTGATCAATGCTTGACTGATACAAATATTTTGTGTTGCTCTGGGCATTTTTTTTAAAAGCACAGAAAACTCACGCAAATCTGCACAAGGGCTCCAATCTGAATAGCAACAGCACTGGCTGATCAACAAGAGTGAATCATGATCAGGAAACATTCACAGAATACGTCAAATAAAATTGGTGCGATTCATTAAATTAGGATGAATTTTACTCATCAGTACAATTAACCTAGTTTAAGTTCAAATGTGTGGAAATAGCTGGTAAGTGATAATAGTTGGCTTGAGTCAAAAATATTATTTCTCCCTAAAACAACCCCATTAAGTTAGATAACCTTGATATATTTGTTTTCAACTTTCAAAATTAATTTTTGTGGAACCTGTTGACGAGAAAAAATTAATTAAAGTCAGGTGTCATTTTTTTGAGTGTTTTTTTGAGCTGGAAATGTAAACCCTGGAGTCATCAGACATTGGAGACATCTCAGGCTACACTGTTCTCTTCTCTGTGTTTCTTGGTGAAACTCAGCTCAAAGCTGTGGATTCCTTCTTCTTTTTTGTTGGTGGACAAAATAAAATGTCCCCAACATCTGGGCCAAAGTGTGTCTAAATCAAGTCTGAATGCAACAAAAGGGGAAATGAAACTAGAATGCTGTCTAAACATATAAACTCATGACTTCTGAGTAACAAGGTCAAGTAATCAAGGAATCCAGAGTTGCTTTTACCTAGTAACAGAAGGGTCTGCTGAACTATAAATATGAAGAACCAATCACACTGTAGGAAAACTAATCAATGAATCGTGTCACCTTTATAATTCTATAAAAACGTGTCTTTCCTTTTTTTGCTGGTGGGATTCTCTCTGAAATTGGTCGGCCGTGATTAAACATATTCAAAGGTTTGTCTGGAGTTTGTCTGGTTGGCTTGTTCTCTCTACATGTTTGCTTTCCAAGCGTGAATACTGATAAAGAGCCAGGATATGAGCGTCTCGCTCCTTTAGTGATGCAGTTTTACATGAGCAGAAACGCCGGCCATTGAAGCGAGTAAAAGCCAATGCTTTCGACAGGGTTTAGAAGGAAGATTGACTTGTAAGAAACTTGTAAAAAAAAAAAATTGTAAATGACTAGCAGCTACGGCTGCCAAACAAAATCGCAAAATTA
The DNA here is from genome assembly GCA_037194245.1 of Opsariichthys bidens. Taxonomy (NCBI): domain Eukaryota; kingdom Metazoa; phylum Chordata; class Actinopteri; order Cypriniformes; family Xenocyprididae; genus Opsariichthys; species Opsariichthys bidens. The sequence continues at coordinate 36,940,865 of CM074277.1, read as the reverse complement.
AAGTTAAAATATCTTAATTCAAATAAAGTCCAAAACCAATCATTTTACTGAAATTTACATTAAAAGTTTTAGTGAAAAACAATTTTATTTTACAGATTTTTTCCATGTTTAAGTTATTTTACTTTAATTTTATGGTTTTTGTTTGGCAGCCACAGCAGACAGTCATTTGACCATTTTTTTTATGTTTTTTACAGTGTAAAACTGTTATTTTATGGATTTTTCCTAGATTATGATGATCAAACGCCTTCAATAAAGTGACAGTACTAAAAGCTCTGCAGAGAAACACTGTTATTTTACAGAACCTTCAATAAAGTGTTAAAGCATGCTCAAGATTCTGAATGAACAGTTTTATTTTGGAAGACAAAATACAACTTCTGTACTAAAACAGAACATTTAATAATTCAGTTTTTGAGGAAATACAGTAAAAATTTCAAATGAGATACATTTAACATGTAAAATATTGTACCAGTCAACAGTAGAACTGTTTAATCTAAATTTAATAAAACGTTAAAGTAAGTATTCTCAACTGAAGAAATACAAAACTGACACATCTACAAGATTGTGACGGTTTCACGCCACTATTGATTCTAAAACACTTTCATTATTCAGATGAGAAGAAATTCTTCAGTTCTTCAGAGCCCCCAGAAGGAATTGAAAAAATATTTATAAAACCAACACTCATGTCAATGACATACTGTACATGGAAGACACAAGCCATCAATCTGTTCACAGGAAGACAATACATGACAAAATATGCAGTTTGCAATATACAATGATCTAAAGAACTGCGATGGCATATCTTTAACTGTACTTCACGAGCAGTTACTGTATATCAGTGCGGTAGGCTTCCTTTGTTATCTTCACTTGTGCAAACGACAGGAATTGAAGAGGCAACAAGCAATATTTTATCATTATAGTATGAAATCTAACAGGAACAGACGAGGGTGAAGTGAAGTGCAGTGGCAGCTGCGTCTCGCAGTGCGTTAAAGGTGACTGATGCTGACTTCATCAGAAATTTCGTACTTCCCACTTCTGAAGTCGTGACTTCGAGCTCATCGCATTCACATGAGAGGGTGTTCATGTCCGATTTCTTTAACTAGTAAACTACTATTTACGATAATTCCATTTGAGAAGGCAGACTGGCCGTGAAGCTGGTGAATATTACAGTGATGGACCGTCAGACAGGCAAAACTGTGACAGGTTGTTGTTAGGATGGTGAATTTAACCATAACGGATCGCCAGGTAGACGAGTATAGCAGTGACCATGTGTATAACTGTGTCCTGCCACTGAAAGATTTCACCCCAGCTTGAAAATGATCAGCTGACAGTTTTCTTTTCCTGAACCAGTGAGGCAGTGAGCGAATATGAGTCACACTGCAGTGACGTCACTCTCCTCTTCCACTGATTGGCTAGAGGAGGAGCTGTCAATCTAGAACGAGTGGACCAATGGTGACGCTTAATGAAGTTTTGAGTTCAGTTGAAGGAGCTTGTCATTAGATGTCAAGTGCGCATCTGTCTGACCTTCACTGAATCTCTCACTGAACTCCACACGTTTGATTTCTTTTCTTTCTTTTATTTATTTTTCTAGTTTCCATGCAGTTCTGATATCAACTCGAACTACCTCTTTCTCTTCAGGGGTCATTGTTCTCATCCATCAAGAACAGCTCTTAGGAATGCTTCAGAAAAACACTGCTCAGCTTCCTGTCCTGTTCTCTGCTCATCCCGAGATTACCGTAATCAGCCGGATCCGGGCCGTATCCAGGTCAGATGGAGGACCTGCGCCTATACACGACAGCAACGCAGCCCTGAAGTGTCAGCAGAGACGCCGGTGTATGTGAACTGAGCTGAGCTGAACGGTGCTGATATACATAAATTAACTAGACTAATATCTATTGATCTTTGCAACAGAATGAATCAATAATATATAGAATAAGCTGAACAATGACACCATTTTCTTTGGGAGCTGCTGTGCAGCCAAAATTATTTGCCAATTATTAATGTAAAGCTGCTTTGCCACAATTTGCATTGTGAAAAGCGCCATACTTGACTCCAGTATATTACTTTCTGCCATTCTATTTCATTAAAACCAAAAGCAAACCTTGATTGCATTAGGATCTGGGGTGACTGAGGGTCTGGCTCATGCCAGGAATGCAGGAACAGTGATTTCTCGTTTAGCCCGGCTTCCGGAGAATAAATATGTACTTGTTTTGTGATCAGTGAATTTGATGATAAACTGTATTTGCCAAGATTGATGTAAAGACAACTATGTGTCTGAAGGTCCATAATGCACTATGTGCTCTGAGGAATATTCTGTTCTAGTAAGTTGTTAAAGGGAAAAAGAGCTGCCAGAGGAGCATGGGTCAGAAATGTAAGATTTTGAATCGGCTTCAACTGTTAGACTGTCACATGTCTGTGTTTTGGACTTCTGTTGTCATTCATCACATGTGCTCTTGGTTTGTTTTCTCCCGCTACTTGTTTAGTCATTATTAGTTAATTAATTTCAGCTGTGCATAATTAACTAGTCTCGTTTGCCATGTGTTTAAGCCCCGAGTTCGTTCTGTTCGCTGTCCTGTGTTGTGGTTGTTGGTGATGTTCCCTTTCATTATCACTAAAGTTCTCGTCTAAGATTCCTCTTGTCGAACGCTTCCTCCTGGACACCCAGAACAGAGCAGATATGATGTTCAGGACTCACATTGACCTTGAAGGGTTGATTCTGGAATCCACTGCTGCTTCAGTATTTATATTTTGAGTGATTTATCATCAAGTTATCTTTCTAAATATTTAAATTATTTGAATGGCTTCAACTTATGTTAAAGCATTTATTTTCATTTTCAAACACTAGAGAATAATGATGTATATTGTCTGTCCCTCTGACTGAGAGAAAAGTACAACTTATCAGTATGTTTTGGGAAAGTTTCCTGTTCAGAGCAGAGCTCAGATCAACTTCAGCCTTGAAGAAGCTGTGAATCTTGTGTCTATGTAGGTCTGTCTTGTCACTTTCGCCTGTCAGTGACGTAATATCTGCGTTATCCCTGGTTTCCGCTTGTACTGCACAGTAACCATGGCAACAGACACGGACAGCTGTGTAACGGCTAGCGGCGTGCTGTTGTTGTTTCGTTCAAACATTATGAACCATGGCAAGCAAACTTTGGGACACAAGGAGAAATAAAACACGGATCAATATCGGCGTGGCGTTTCTGAGATGGCGAGAGCTTTGTGACAAACTTTGACTTGACAGAGACGGTGCTGTGAAGTCTCATACAGAAACTAATACTGAACATTACAACTTTCAACACACTCAAACACAGTTTAGTATGATAGTGTGACGTTATAGCAAGTGAAACAGCGCTGCGTTACCTCACACATCAAATAAACTGACCTGTATGAGTAGAGTTTCAGCACTTGTGAGTAGTTCGGCAGAATGAAATATCCTCATTTCTTTATATCTCGCAGGACTCTCGTCTGTCACTGATTTCTGTCTCTCTTTAGTAATCGCGCTCGTGATTCTCGGCCACGTCCAGCTTCACACAACAGTCATGATAAAAACATGCATTCACTCATTCATAAACATTATTTCCCCATAAATATTATTAGATCCATCGGCATGACGAAAAGTTCCATGATCCCATATTCACTGCGTCATCAATCTACGCCTTTGTTATAGTTTTGAAGAGTTTAGCGCCCCCTAGCGGCGAAAAAACTACATAGTGCACCTTTAATTAAATATAGCCTTTTTTATATTATTTTGCTTGCTTTTAAGTTTATGCCACATACAGAAAGTACCTGCAATACTTCAAATAGTGTTAATTTAGACACAAATGTATTTGACTTACTCCTTTTTGTCAAACAGGATAAGCAAAACTTGTGACATTTAGCTTCCTGAACTTGTTACTGTAAACACAGTTTATCAAGAAAGAAATTTCCTCATGTTCTTTCCCACAGTCTCAAGTTCCCACTGCTCCTCCCAGACCCTCTCGTGTGGTGTCTTCTTCCTGAAGTCATGTGATTTACTAGAAACAGAGATCTTTCCTATCCTTCGATAACACACAGATCTTCTCTAATTGGCTGACACGAATCTCACGTGACATGAGTACACTTATTTAAGCCCATGATGTAGTGGCAGAAGAACACAGCAGAAGAACTGAAGAAAACAAGACACATCTCTCACAAACTATCCAGCAGAAAAACTGACAGATTTCCTCAGGTTTGACTTCTTTACATTTACATTTATTCGTTATTTCACTTTTATTTAAACCCATCTAATCATTCTTGAGTCATGGGGCGTCCTGGAAATGTTAGTTCTGTTGGGACGTAAGTTTCTGTTTATCTGACAGATTACAGTCTGATGACGTGAGTAAATATTTTAATTTCTTCTGTATGAAATTAAGTCTTGAATTTTTCTTCTTTTGCAGAAGCTCACATTATTTTATCCCAGCCTGCACAGAAGATCATTGGTTGAAGTCGCTGAAGACCTCGTGTTTTAGCTCTACATCTGTCTGAAGATGCGTCAAAACCAACAAGATTCTACTCTAGATGAGATAGTGGAGGATTTGACATCATACCTGAAAAAGTTCTCTCACTTTAAAGAATATGAAAAAGATATTAGAAAGAAATATGAAAAGTATTATAATACTGCACTTCCTGATCGCTGGCCAGTTGAGTTCATCAACAAAGCTTGGATAAAAACAAAAACTGAGATGTTCACATTCTCAGGAAGAAGAAAATGCTGGTCTCTTGCTATATTGTTGCAGGTGATGAGAAGAAGTCAGGGTTATGATGAGAGCGAAGGAGAAGAAGAGAAAAATCCCAGTCATGATGAGAGTAAAGGAGAAGAACCGTCAGATCAGAAGCAGTCTGGAGGAAATCCAACTGAACATTTCAACATACGCATCCCGTTCTTAGAGATGATTAAGGACAATGAATGCAAGGCCCAAGATACAAACGCAATGGATATCTTGGAAAGCCCTCAGAATAAATATAAATTAATAGACAAAGTTCCTTCACCAACTCAAATCCTCCAAAACCACTCTTACGTTACGTTATACAATAATCAAACCAGGAATGCTGTATGGGTGTATGAGATACTGAACAAGAGTACTCTACCTAATAATAAAGATGTGAAGAAAAATTCATTTAAAAAGGACGCTTCGGTTCACACTGTCTTCCAGACACCTGAAGGCGAGAACATGACTTATCGGAATAAGGATAAGGACAAGGACAAGGACAAGGATAAAGAATTAGACAGAGGTCATCTCGCTGCGGCGGCCAATCACATGTGGTGTCAGAAAGCCTATGATGACACTAATTTGCTGAGCAATATTGTACCACAGCAGGCTAACTTTAACTCTGGCCGGTGGAGCAATCTGGAGAAGGTTTGTCGGAAAACAGCTCTGAAAAATGAAGTCCGTAATGTCCACGTGTACACCGGACCACTTTACCTGTCAAGCGACAATAAAGAGGATAATAATGACCAAAATAAAAGTGAAAAGAGTGTGGAATACAAGTTTGTGGGAGGGAAAGCAGTGCCAACGCACTTGTTTAAGGTGATAATTGTGGAGAAGATGAACGGGGAAGTACTAGAACCATTGTGCTGTAAGATGCCCAATCAATCGTCCAAGAGAAAAAAACCTGAAGAATCACCTGAAGAATCGTTACAAACAAACAACCGCCAGGCAGAATCAACCGAACCATATCTAGAAGAACTGAAAAAACTCTGTGGAAGAAATGTGTTAATGGAAGATATTCAGAGAGACTCTGGGCTGATCTTCATTGAAGAAAGGACAACCACAGAGGAAATGGAGGACAGAACATGGAAAGTGCATTTGATGAAAAATCCTGATGAGGAAAAAGAAAGTGGAAAAGTAATTGAGATAGAAGTCAAAGTAAGCAGCTCATATGTTGATCACAGTGATCGTGCTGTACTACACTGACACACTGACCGCTGTGTTTGACCATGACTGACCATCTGCAGAGGAAAAGAGGGAAAGCGCGTTTGACTAATTACTATTTCATTATGTCATTATTATTTTCATCACTTTTTATAAATGCACGACTTGGAGCAAAAACCACAGAAAAGCAGCGGTCATGTGATCAACATGAACTCCAATACGGTGTAAAATCATCCGGTATGAAGACATGATGACACTGTGTTGATGGAAACTGAGCAGTTCTGTAAATTACACCATACTCTGAGGACGCTCAAATATAACCGTGATTTATTTCATCTTTTTGAGTTCCTACATAACTCAATTTACAGTTATTATTCTTACAGTTTAAACACATAATACTAATAATGAGTGAACAGCATTCAGTGAGATATTAATCTGCTCATATTTCTGTCATATCTAGATCTCTTTTTCTTTGAAATGTTGTGATTCAGTATTAGTTTAAGACACTTTCTCCATCACTGTAACAAATATAAAGAGGTGACGGAGGAAAACTCGATGTGTCTGTTTTACAGTAACATTATATTACAGACATTACCGTATTTTATTCATTGATCGACACCTTATTCTAATACTTTACTATCTGTTTTTCATGCAGTGTATTTCATTTTCTTTTTATTTCTTCTTTTGTGAAGAGATGATTTAACGATATTGTTTGTAGACACAATAAACTCTATAAAGCAGTTGAACTGAATTGAATCGATTCATCAATAATTCACAGTGTTCTGCTCTATGACGTCATCGAGATGTTTTACATTAATAATGACGTTCGTAATAATGATGTTCGTCTGTGTTTTTATGAATGTCTGGATATGCATCAGTTTGCGCAGATTGTGTTAAACTCTGCTGTATCTGTGTGTGATAAAGTCAAACTCCTACATCACTGTCTTAATTATTACAAAAGAAACAGTTTGTATGAAAAATAGTAGTATTGATATTATGACGAGCAGGGCGGGCGAGAGCCGTGAGGGAACGGTGCGAGTGATGATGAGCGTCACCTGCGCGCTACACCGGTCTCGTGTCTCATAAAAGAGGAGCGACGACAGTGAAGGACGAGAGAGGACCAGGCCTGGATTTTATGCTGTAATGCTCAATAATTAACATGATCATAAACAGCTGCTGACTTTAACATTTGTCACATGACATGCTCATATCACATGATACATGATACATATTATATATGATAATCATGTTTATAATGAAACCAAAATTAATCATGTCATATAATGAAATATCATATTTGTTGTACTGTAAACCTATATTAAATTATGGGATCTCATGCAATATGCATTTTAAATTAATTTTGTTTCTATATTTTTCAAATACATTTATATATTAACGATTTATTTATTTATTTATAAAGTAGTGCATAATTTGCTGAAGTGAAAAAAGTTTTGTAATGATATAAGTGTTTTCTGCAAAGAAGGAAACTTTCACAGAATTATAATTGTAATAATTTAATAATAATAATTTGGTGTGATTTGGCTCTTTCTTTTGCTAAAAACAATACAAACGTTGAAATATAACTTCCTCGTGTAGATGTTGGGCGGTTGGTGAAGCAGCTGATGGTGTGTTAGCGCCACCAGCTGGACAGGAGTGACCAGCACTGAACGTGTTCTACACCTGATATTTATCAATATTAATATATATTTAACACATCCTACCTTTTTCACATTTCCTTGCATAATTGTATGAAGCATATTTGTACATATTTTATATTTATTTTTATTTCATATTCGATACAGAAGTTCTGTTCACATGCTTCATGTTTCTCTATCAAGAACCATTTCAATCTGAGATATTCAATCTGAGTTATTATTGTGTATTGTGTCAATTCCCTTCGTTTCTTTTCCCCATAATTCTTCCCTTTGAACTCTGTCTTGTTTCCTGGAACATGAACATTAACTTTCAGTCCTTCAACATCCGCTTCTTCCTCTCCTCGGACTCCTCACATGTGCTGCTGAGTCAAATCTCTCACTCGCTAATCATTTCGAAACTTTCCCGCCTCCAGAAGCGGACAGCTGATTGGCTCTCGCGTGCTTCCTCACTGCGATCGCGTGATTTCCCCGTTTGAATGAAGCGCGTTCACGAGTGACTCGAGATGATCTTCAATCAAGTAAAATTCTGCGCTCAACTTCACACGGAATTATTGTACTTTGCCAGAGAAAGAGCTGAAAAGAACGAAAGTTTGGAGTCTGTAGAACTCAGATGAGATTAAAGCAGATGTTTGATCCTCCAGATGTGACAAACATCAGCTGCTCTCTCCATCTCCTGGATTATATCAAGTGTTTGTTGGATTCACATCATGATTCTGTTCACATGTGGTGATGAACTGGAAAGTTTCAGGATCTACTGCAGAAGATTGAAGGAAACTGGAGGAGAGTTTATGATGAACATGAACAGGAGGGACACACTTGCTGACTGTGAGTTGTTTTGTTGTAAAACTATGGCTGTTTGTTCGCTGAAAGCTGCTATTTTGCTGTTTGTTTAGACAAATGAAATCTGTGATGCTCGTGAATTTGGAGAGTCCGCGTGCACGAGGTTAGACATGCGCAAATCTTCTCCATATAAGGGCTTTTCGTCGCTCGCGTCAAACTTGCCGCTGTTTGCAGACGCGCGCGCTCTTGAGAAATCCTCAGCTCGAGCTCTAATGTGTGTTTCTTGAACCAGTTAAAACACGATAAACACTTTTACACAGACTCTCATCAGACACATGTGGGTATAAACGAACTCTAGCCCGGGTGGTTTTGGCCTGGACTCCGTGTCAAGCGAGAATATGAAACGAATTTAGTACAGGGTTGGGGAGTCACGAAGTACGAGTAACTTAGTTACGTATTTAAATTACAAAATGTGTGTAACTGTATTTCACATTAGATTACAGTTACATCTTAAAAGTATTTTAGATGACCAAAGTGATTACTTTGAATTTTAACGTCATTTAAACATTAATGTAAACAGAAATTAGTGATTCTCCGACTCTGACAGTCTGAAAAAGCATCATTTCTGCTCATAAATTTCACACTCTTGCAGAATATCCAACATTTTAATAATTTTAAGTAAATAATAAGAGGGATCACAGAAAGTGCATGTTGTTTTTATTTAGTACAATCTTTTTTAATTGTGACTTTTTTTCCTCACAATAGCGAGATTTAAAATCAAATGCGTTTTAAAGTCAGAATTGGGAGATATGAACTTATAATTGCAAGTTATAAAGAATTCCCTGATTAAAAACTTGCATTTCTAACTTTTTTTTCCTCAAATTGCGAGTTTATATCTCACAATTCGGCCTTTTTCTCCGATTGAGAGGATTCTGACTTCTTTTCTCAATCTTGCGAGTTTATATCTCAGGATTTTCACTTCATAACTCACAATTGCAACTTTATATGTAGAAAAAAGTCAGAATTGTGAGAGAAAAACGCGCAATTACCTGTTTGTGTGTGTGTGTTTCATATTTATTAGTATTCCAAAGTATTATACAATATTTAGATCGTTACAAAACTCGGGTAATCTAACGAAATATGCTACAAATGACTTTTTAATAGACTTTTTTTTTTGTATTTTGTAATCTGTATTGAAATACGTTTTTAAAGTAACCTACAGCCGTGGTTAAGTAAACGTTAGTAGTTTAATGTTAGTTCTTGTGGTCTTTTATTAACATTTAATGACTTTTATATGGCCAGGAATCGTGTTTCCTCACATTTTGTCTGTTTTTAACGCTGGAGAAACACATAAAGTAAAGCTTGAAGCCCTAAATGTGAATCCGGAAGAGATCGAGCAGCTCTAGAAACCAGTTCAAACCCGAACGAATAACAAGCAGATGTTAAATCGATCAATGACATTGAAAATCCAACATTGCTGTTCAAATGTCATATTGAATTGATATCAAATGTAAATGTTTACCACTAGATGGAACAATCTTTAAAAAGCCTTTTTTAGTGGTGACCGGATTAAAACTGCTCTAAAGGAGCATCTATTTTTGACAAGTTTATGAGTTTGATTTCTCTGTTTCTCATGAATGATTGGTCAGAGCGGTCACGTGACCTAGTCCAGCGATTATAATGAATGAGGTTCTTCAGCAGGTCCTGATCTCCACGTGCTCTGGTCAGTTTGTTCTTTGTCGTCATCAAAAACACCAGTAATGTGGAAGACATCGAGTCTTGTTCCTGTGGTTTAAATCATTGGAGACCCATTGCGTTGACATTATGAAATGTTTTGAAAGGATTTTCCTGTCTCGTTTGAGTACACGGGGTTCTCAAGATCTTTATAATTTGCATATACAGTAACGGTGTGGGAGTTGATGATGCCATACTTCTGTTGCACAATAGTTACAGTCATTCAGAAACTGAACTGTTCTGTTCAGTGCTGAAGAACAAAAGTGGAAATATTTGCTGCTCCTTTTCAATTTTATTGAAGTACACAAGTGCTTGATTTTTTAATTTCAGTAAAAATAGTACTGATTTGTGCATGTTTATTTTGTAATTTTATATAGGTCACTTATATAATTTAATATTATATTATGTATTTTATATAATCCTATTGCTCAAAATGATTATGAGTTGTCAAATAGCCCTTTTTTCACACCCTTCTCCCGCCCTCTTCCCGTTTTGTTATTTCTAATGGCCCAAACCTCGTTATATGAATAATCACATCAATATATTATTCCAAAGTTGTCCAGTTGTATGAAACGCGTTCTGTTATACACAGTTCAACCCATTTCTGGCAACCTACAACCCAGTTGCGCAGTTGACGCGGGAAATTGAATGAAGCGTCTCTACTTGAAATGGGAGGAGACTCTGCTGCTCCGGCGAACGGAAGATTTTAATATCTTGAAGTGATATTGCCCTCGCGTTTTGCAAAGTGTGTCGCACTGATTTTAATATACGGTGGGAGAAATTGTTGCTCCGCACATTAATGCAGCCTTCACTATCGGACATTTGATAATTCCCAATTCTTGAAATGGGAGGCCGTTCATGTGCAATTTGTATTTACAATAATTCCGAGAGCGCGTGAAGGCAGCATAAATCACAACGGCGGAGGAACGGAGGGAAACACCGATCATTTCCTCATGTCAGTGTCAATAAAGATATCTTAAAATATATCGCATTAAAATGATCTAAAGTAAATTTTTAACTTTATAAAAGATTTCTATTTTAAATTAATGCTGTTCTTTTGGACGTTCTGTTCTGTTCTCAGCTCTGATAATTTCTGTGTTATTCAGAGAAATGCTGAAGCACTAATGCAGCTTTAACTCTATTAATGTATTTAATATATATTATTATATCATTTTCTATCTGATCTATGGATCATTTGACGAGCATCTGATCTCCAGCGGAAGTGATGTTGTTCTGTTGCTTACAGTAAATAGAAACTGAAGAATTGTTGAAGTTTCTCAGGTGCAGAATTAAGTTTTTAATGAGTTGATGACTTTCACATGATGACATTTAAAGCTCGTTTTCACACCTCGCATCGCACGCGACAGATTTCTTCAGAGGTGGATCCCCAGTGTCGTTGGGGGTTTGCCGTCATCTGGAGTGCATCTTTTCCATTAAGAAAATTGATTTTTCAGGTAATTATCTTTTAAAATAATTAAATATATATATATTTTTCAATATGGCGGAAGAAGTCCCGCCATCTAAATAAGAGCCAATCACTGATTGGTTCAGTCATCGCGTCACTGCAGCCAGTCAGAGTCTCCTGACTCGCGCCTCCATGAGATTCAAGCCTTAGAAACTAAATTTATGAGACAGATTTAATTTATTTCAAATCTGAAATTTAAACGAAAGCTTGGCAAAGAGCTTCGGAGAATTTGATGTTTTCCGAGAGGCGTTTCAAAGATGGCCGCCGAGTTAAATGACTTGTCTTAAAGGGGCTTTGATAATAACTAATTTTTTGTATGTTTGTTTGTTTTTTTCTGAATGTTAAATGTTATCGAACGGCAGTAATGCAGCGATTCACTAAGTTTTGGCGGGTAAGTTTGCCAGATCTTTGACTCGATGGCGGCAGCAACGATTCTGAGGAAGTTTGATGTTTTATGCGTTTTAAAATGTAGCAAATGAGAATCGATTAAATTATGTTTATATTTTGAGACAAAGGTCTTAATGATTTTCAGTTTTGTTGAAGGTTATTAAAGCAACGGAATAATATGTAAAAGTATTTGAGGTAAAATACACAATAATTAACACGATGATGAACAGACTTTAACATCTGTTAACATGACATGCTTGGATTCAGATGGAAATATCATATATTTATAATGAAACGATCAAAAATATGGTCTTAATCATATCATAATAAAATATCATTTAGAGTTACTACTGCAAATCTACATTAAATTATTATAGGATCTCTTTCAGTACTTTCAGAATCTTTACTTTTTAAAATTATTCAGTAAACTATTATTTTATTAATTTAAAATAAAATAATAGTTTATTATATTTCATAATAAAAGTATCACTATATTAGCATATTTTAATGACGGTCATTTTTTAACAAAAATGAATTCTCAAAAAAGTACAAATATTTGCTAAAGTGGTTGTTTTGAGCAAGTGTTAAGTTAAAAACGTATTATTTATGTGTGCATCAATACTGTGTGTTTCACAAACATGTATATTTTTCGAGTTTGGAAAGCACTTTTGTTGAGGTGTGCCTCACCTGAAATCATGTCAGAAAGACGTCAATAAAACCGCTTGTAAACAAACAAGCATGACGTCACAGTGACCTCAGAACAATATTCAGTGACTGAAACATGAACTCCAGAGAGTTGAGCGCGCCATATTACATATTCATTATAATTTGTGTATAATGCATGTTTGAATAAATACAGACACCATTTATATGTTTATTTTATTTTATTTTTAAAAACGAATTGGAGTAAAAATCATTTTAAACGTTATTTTTACATAAATTTCCTTAAGTGTAATTTAAGTTTTATACAAATCTTGTTAACCCTCGATATTAAAGTAGTACCAACTAATTCCCATGTTTATTACAGCATTAGTAAAAATTGTGCAGCTGATACAGATAAATAACTGATATCGAATCGAATTACAAGCTTGTGAATGGAAATGCATGAAGACAGTCTGGCAGCAAACAAACCTCATCTTTCCATTATTGTTAATAATGGTTGAACTAGAACATACAGGTGATGAAAGAGGATGACGATTCAGATGGTGGATGGTTAGATGTGGATGTCATGCTGTTAAAGGCTTGTTCGTGACGATCTCAGAGTGTGTGGACGGCGACAACAGGAAAGTGACGGACGGCTTCAGGAAAACCACAGTGTGTAGCGATCATACTCAGTCTGACATTTGGCTCCTCCCTCTTTTCATCATTTGACCAATCACAGTCAGTATCTGCTCTAGTTGGTTCGGGAGGAGCCTAATCTTTCAGTCCTGTCAATCATTCTTGCGGTAGTTTAACAGCAGCGGTTCTCCCGGCATCCCTCCTCTTCCTCCTCCTCCTCCTCCTCCTCTGTTCCTCTCAGCACCGGTTTATCTCGAGTGGAGACTGAGGTTCGTTTAGCATTAAGACTGGAATAAAGTTGCTGGGTCACGTGCTTCTGTAACTCCTGCATCTTCAGGTGAAGTTTGACGTTTTTCTGCACTTTCATTCTTCCTGCTCTTCAGTTTTTGTGGCAAAGGCTTCACTTAAGGTTTGAAATATTTAATACCTACATGTAAATGTAGTTTGATTGTGATTCTGAAGCGATTTTATGATAAACAGGTTAATAATATAGTCAAACTGCATTCTTGAAGGAAAGTGAGAAGCACCACGTGACCTCTCTTCCGCGGGAATAAAACCTCGAAATTCGGTGCGGTTTGACCTTCTACTCTATGAAATACTATAAAAAGAGACATGAATGCATAAGATAATAATACAAATTATACGCGTATATATATGTATATATATCAAAATGTGTGTGAAATAATGTTTGTCATTCAGACCTGTACGGATTAAAATATATAAAAGAATAAGAGCATACGAAAGTTTATTGTATTTTAAATGAGTAGAACATTCTTACTAACAAATGAGCAAAACTAGAATAGTGGCAAAGATTAAAATGTAAAATTACAAGTAATTATTCTTTAATATGCCATAAATAGATTTTTTTGTTTAAAATATCCCTGACGAGATTGTCACACTGAATGACATTTTAGTTCTAAGTGTATAAAATCACTATCATAAATTTTCTTCGAAATATCTTTAACTCTTGTGTATGTGTGTATATATATATAGTAGAAGAGACATTTAATAGTCTAATTTAATGCTGTTAGAGGGAAATATGGTCACGCTCAAATCGATGTTTATTGGAGAAATGTTTCATTATTTTTCGTTTATAAGCTATTGCTAATTCTGGTGACGATCATGATCACTTCTAGAGCAAAAACATTAAAGCTTGAATATAAATTCATCATTCTCCAACATTTTCATGTTCGCGAAAAAAACCTGAAGAAAGTTTGGATTCTCTTAAATTACAGCAAAGAACCATTTCACAAAACTGCATCCAAAAACTGTAAAAATACAGTCAAATTCAACCATTTACGGTCAAAATTAATTATATTCCTGGTGATTCTTGCTTATTAAATTGTGGAAAAACGGATAATGTCAAATTACGTAAAACTAACTTTCAGGTTAAACTCTGTAAATTTAGCGTTTTATAAAGTAATTTTATAATAATTCTTTGTCTACAGTCATTCACTTTTAAATAAATATAGTTTTAGGATTTCCATGTACAATAACTAGAAATGATTTATAAAATGCAATAAGTGCATTCATTCAAAAAAAGGCGTTTGAATATTTACTGTTTTAATTTTTATTTTACTCATTCATTCTCTGAACTACGGAGCCCCGGACAGGACGTGATAGTTTTTAAATTGTGCGCGCGCTTCAGTAAATCGAGGGAACGATTTAATTGTTTTTCTTGCATGTCATCTGCGGGCCTCCGTACACAACTTCTAAATTAAGTAGAAATTTGCTGTAAAATATTGCTATTTCTGTTAAATTAGCAAACCATAATTACAGAATAAGTTTTAATCAAAGGAACCTGTACATTTACAGTATTAGTCATTTTACAGTAACATTGTCAAGATTTGTGAATGATAGGAAATACAAGCTTAGTAAAGGCATATCATGTGTGTGTGTGTGTGTGTGTGTGTGAAATACTGGCTTTTTTCCGTTGTAATTGTGAATTTATATCTCAACATCTTTGCTCGCAATTCTGACTTTTCTCAATATTGTTTACATCTCATAATTCTGACTTTATAACTTGCAATTGCAACTTTATATCATGCAATTCTGAGAAAAAAGGTCAGAATTGTGAAATAAAAACTCACAATTACCTTTTTTTGTGTTTTTCAGACTTATTAGTATCCCAAAGTATTCTAAAGTATTTAAATTAAATCACTAAACTGCTAATCTAACAAAACTACTTTTTAAAGCATGTATTTTGTAATCTTTAGTGAAATACATTTTAAAGTAACCTACCCAGCCCTGTGTGTGTGTGTGTGTGTGTATGTGTGTGTATAAATATAAATATATAAGGAGAGTGGGGTATGTTCATCTTGGAAACTCGAGCTGGAAAAGTGCATCTGGAAACTCCATCATTGACAGAAACATGTTTCATTCCTCCATCAGTTCACCTGTATTGTCACATGAACCACCCACCATCTGTCAGAAGAAGACGTGGGAGGAGAGGAAGTCTTGCGTTCAGAAGTAGTTTTTGGCTTGTCAGGGTAACACTAACAGATGTAACTGTTACATCAAAGCAAATTTGTGCAGGTCTAAAAATATTTATGACCTATACTGGTGATTTAAGGAACGTATAAAACCATGGAAATTATTTAGCTGTTTTTTTTTTTCCTTCCCCCAAAATGGCAGCTGTGGGGTAAAGTGAGCCAAATGCTGTGGGTAAATTGAGCCAGCTTTTTAACTTACCCCACCATAAGACAGTTAAATTATAGTTCAGTTAAATCTCTGAAGTATAAACTGGTGCAGTTTCAATGTAATTGTAACACAGTTCGTAAGAAAGGGAAGAAGGAGGCGGGAACCGTTCAACATAACTTTTAATCAAATCAATTAACAAACAACAAAACTAAAGTAAAATGGCGGCAGTTCCTCACGGCGACTGCCGCCCACACAAACATGATAAAACATAACATAAAATCCAGGCCTGGTCCTCTCTCGTCCTTCACTGTCGCCGCTCCTCTTTTATGAGACACGAGACCGGTGTAGCGCGCAGCTGACGCTCCTCATCACTCGCACCATTCCCTCACGGCTCTCGCCCGCCCTGCTCGTCACAGTAATATTACACAACTGGTTTAGTTTGACTTTTTTTTTTTTTGAGTTAATATGATACGAACACCAAATCCTTCTCTGAAAAGAACCAGAAGATGCTTAATCATATTTATCTTTCCACTTGTGTTCCTTAATGGCCAAACATCTTCAACATCGCAGGAAAACATCCAGTTTATAAATTTCAGCTACATTTATGCATTTATTCTAATTAAGTTTTTAATTTTACTCAAACTCTGTTACAATGGTGTTCGACGTATCGTTTCAGAATGCAAACAATTAAAGATAGTGAAATTTCACCTTCGTTTGTTTGGTTTTGTTGTTTGAGTTGCTTTAAGAACATAAATATGATTTGTAAAAGGAAATTTGATTGATAAATTAGTTTTAAAAAGAGGTAAATTATCTTTCCAATGTCACATGGGTTTGATTCAGATTCAGTTGGTGCAACTTACCCACTGACTCGGATCAACTTACCCCTAACCTGCGGTAAATTGAGCCACGTGAATAAAAAAGCCATATTTTTATAATCCATTGTCATAGATGCCTTCTGATCATTCAAAATGACAGGAAACATCTTGTGTTTAGCTTCATCTGATCACAGAAGCCAGTCGTGTCTGACGGCTGAATCTGCTGGAGTTTCTGGATGAGCGAGGAGGATTCTTCTCCCGAAGAACATGTGCTGATGACGGAGTTGCTTGACTCCTGAATCTCTTCAGTTCTCCAGCTGTGATCCACTCAAACTCTCATCAGGATGATACAGACGCTTCAATGCTTTAGCTGTTTTCTATTTTGTGAAGCTCAACCATCTTTTGCTGCACATCAGAACTATATTCTGTGGTTTCACTCATTGTGATGAACGATTACGGGAATTGGTCTTTGTGTTTCCTCATGTTTATACTCCTGAGGAACAGAACGTCGTAGCCGGACAATTTCATGTTCATGATCACCCTGATATAAAATATTCTGATTCGATTTTGTATTGTTCTTTGACACAGAATTTCCTCTCTTTCAGTGTTGAATCATCATGAATGTGACGTGTGCAGAGATCCAGACTGAAGACGGGTTTGAGTTCAGAGTTTCTTCTGACAGATTCACTCAGTTCAGTGAGTTTGAGTGTGAACAGCTCTGGTACTCAAAGGTGTGTGTGTTTCTGTCCGACTGCATGACCACACACACACACACACACACACACACACACACACACACACACATTATATGAATGTCTTGTTTCATTAAATCAGGATGATCGTCTGATGGCAGATCCATCGGATCCACACACACTGATTGATCCTGTTGTTTCTGCCTCATCTGATCGTCTCGTCACTTCACACTGCGTCGATGAAGTTCGTCATGAGATCTTCTGTGATACTTCAGGAGTAAATGATTTCTCTCCCAACATCACATTATCGGTTTTCACTTGTGAAACTCTATAAATGTTCCTCTGACGCTTCTTTCTGTCATTTCAGTGGAGAATGGAGACCGTGTTCAGAGGTGAGAGACACTTCAGTGAAACATGATTCAGATCAAACTCTGTGTGGAAGTGAATCATGATGATTGTGAATGTGTTTTTCAGTGAGGAATGAAACTGCAGCGACTCCAAACTCAGGTGAGTTTCAGCTGATAAACGTGTGTCTGATTCACTCATAAAACATGATTCAGACTCAATCCAGTTTGAGTGTGAACGGGCCTCTGATATTTGTGATCATTGTGTGTTTAAAGATGTTCTGGATGAAGTGACTCCATCTGTCCAGCTCTCAGGTCAAACATCAAGAGCTTTCAACTCTGATATTGATTCATCATCGTTATTGATCAGATGATTTCACTGATTCTATTGTCTGTATGGTTCGTATAGATCACTTGTGGTGGATTTATGTTCTCGTCTTCATCATCATCATCATCATCACCATCTGTTTCATGCTGCGTAAAAGGATCTTCAGGTGAGATTGATCTTTCCTAACATCTTTACATCTGACACGAGTTCATCAATCACATTTTCATTAATTTTATTAGATTATTTTATGATTCTGTCATATAGAGGAACATCTTTCTAGAGCGTGAGATTTTGGTGTAAAAAAACGGTGAAAATATTATTTATGATTTGACTTCTGTAGCGTTCAATGACTTTAGAGTCATGTTTAATTATGAAATCAGATCTCAAGTTTACATTCTCTCTGAATAAACAGCAAATATTCTCTCTATGTGATAATAAGTGTCCGTCTGTTGTCAGATGTTTTCAGAGGGAAGCGCGGCTCATCCGTCAGCGCGAGGAACATCCAGACAACAGGTGAGTGAATCAAACTGAGAGAAAGAACTGAGTTTCGTTTCAGAGTGAATTAGATGATGATGATGATGATGATGAAGTACAGCTGATGAAGATGAATCTGAATGTGTTTCACGCAGGGATCTGGTGAAGGTCGGATCCGATGCAGGAATCTGAAACGGTTCAGAGTCCAGATGATGATCACATCTGATGTTTTGAGTCAACATCACGGCTCTTTTTAATATTTATAATGCCGCTTTGGTTTTCACAGGGCAGTTGCTGCTATTTGTCTGTAAATGTTACATGTATACTTTATTATAGTTTATTCCTGTGTCCGCGCCTCCTTGGACACGTACCGTGACAGTATATTAGTTTTATATTATTATCATAGTCAGTGTTGGAGTAACGCATTACAAGTAACTTGACTTATGTAATCAGATTACTTTTTTCAAGTAACTAGTAAAGTAACACATTACTTTTAAATATCTGCGTTACTTTTTCAAGTCTCGAAAGTTAATTTCTTTTCCCATTTATTGACTGACCGCTCTCCAGTCGTCATGTTGAGAGAAATGTGAGTGAACATGACGGTTATTCCAGTTCTTGACTAAATGTGAACATTTAATTCTCACAAAATCAGAGTCGGAACTCCTCAAAATATATAAAAACAGTGAAATGCAATAAGAAAATCGCACAAACCTGCAATTAAATTAAATTAAACAAATATACTTTGTGTTTAATCTCATTTTATTAATACATGCGAAGAAAAAGTAATGCAAAAGTAATGCATTACTTTTCCTAAAAAGTAACTAAGTAACGCAATCAGTTACTTTTTCAGGGAGTAACTCAATATTGTAAAGCATTAATTTTACAAGTAACTTCCCCCAACACTGTTTTTAGCTCATATATTAGATGGTATTGTGTGTTTTGATCTTAAGTTCTTTGTCTTTAGTTTATAGTCTGGTAGGTTGATCATTGGTTGTTTGTCGCTGTTCTTCAACAGTGTGGAAGTGTTTGATTACAAGAGGTCAGACCTCCAACAATTAAGCACAATATTTTGCAAAATATGCAAGAACAATGTTGGCGCTAAAGGTGGAAACACAGCAAACTTGTTCCACTCGGGGAATTTCCTCCTGATAGATCACGACCGGTTAGAGTCGCATCTTTCCGATAACGTCAGCTGCGCGTTCTTGCTCTCTTCTCTGCGATGGTGAAGTAATATTGAACGCAGTTGAATAGTGCACGTGATTTTAGTCATTCCAAAAGCTACTGATCTCTATTAGTGGAGCCGCTTCTCAGTCTCAAGCAGCTTCTGAGTCACTAGAATGCAACTAGTGCAGTATTCCTGCTGCTGTCTCTCATGTTCATCAAAGAGCAAAAGACACGATCACTTCCTGCTCTTCACTGAGCACTGATAACTTTAATCTGTGTAACGCGGTTCATAAGAATGGGAAGAAGGAGGCGGGAACCGGCGAACATTAAACATAACTTTAATAATAAAATAAGCAAACAATGAAAGGAAACATGATAAAATACAACATAAAGTCCAGGTCTGGTCCTCTCTCGTCCTTCACTGTCGTCGCTCCTCTTTTATGCTTCCGGAGCTCCTCCGTGAGAGACACGAGACCGGTGTAGCGCACAGCTGACGCTCATTATCCCTCGCGTCACCGGCCTCGCGCCGTTCCCTCACGGCTCTCGCCCGCCCTGCTCGCCACAATCTGTATTCAATGTTTACAATGAAGACTACAGAAACTACAGTAATCTAATGTAAAATAACTCTGGATGTTTGATTTCTGTAAGTATTTCTTACCGAAATAAAAACCTACTTGGTTTCATATTGCTTTAATTTGTGCTGTTGTTTGCTATTTTTGTTTTTATTTGTAATACTGACTTTTTACTTGCTTTTTTAAAACTGAAAATCAAACTTTGCATTGAAAAAAAGTGGAATTTTGTTTGTATATGCTGTCAAGTATAGTTCTTAGAAAGATAATCGGATTCGGCCAAGACAAGCTCTATTAAAAGCTGGACTGGAGGTACAGCATTACACTATAATTCTGCCGCTGCTCCTCGACAGATTCACACTTCAGATGAGTTCTGAAGCAGAAGCACTAATAAATGCAGCAGCTGCAATCACCAATAAAACCTTGCTCCATATATTTTTCTCTATATCATCATAAATATCATTATTGTAAATATGGTGATATAATGAAGATATGTCTGTAACCATCGCCAGCTGAAGTGCCCGTTAGATCCTCTAGAGGGCACTTCAGCAAGGACTATGCACCACACACTCACTCACAAACCCGGACTACATTTCCCAGAATCCCCGCAGCTGTCACTGATCAATGTTCCAGCTGATACTCATTTCCTCCAGTGTAACATTTCTGAGCATTAAATTCTTGTCTTGTCTGCCTGTTTCCTGATCCAGAGAACATGATGTGTGGCGTGAGAGAGCATGGCAACAGTAACTAAAGAGATAAATATCTATCATTATAAAATTGCATTACAATTTCGCAATTTAAATGTCGCAGTTTGCTGTCCTGCATAATTTTAGAAAGCTCATAGAATGGCGATCAGGACTGAGTCTTAATCTTTCTGGACAAGATCATTTTTCTGAAGAAACCAAACATGAAAACAGAATAAATCTCAGCACAGCTTGAACTGCAATTATATATTTCTCTTCATTTGAGAGAATATTTATCGTAATTTTATTACAGTAAATTGTGCTCTTCTACAGTACTGACAGACTTTGTTTATTCAGTAAACCAGCGTTTAAAGTTCAAGACACAAGACGCAATTTTATGTTTTGTTTTGTTTCTTTTTTCCACTTCGAACCGTGACTTTAGACTGAACACTTCATTCGCTGAAATCACGCTTCAGTTTTCTCTGTAGGTTCACAGACGAACACCTGTGTGGATGTTTTGGGGCTTTTTGAATGAGTGAGTGTGAATAAATGACTTTAGACTGAACACTTCATTCACTCCAATCCTGCCAGTTTTCTCTGACTCATTCAGATCTTCAGAGGAACACCAGCTTGTGTTTTTGGTCATGGAAAGGTATTGATTAGGGAATTGTGTCATTGGTTTATTCAGTTATTGGAGTGAAGCAACAGCTCCAGCACGACGATGAACACAAATGCTAAATATCAAACATCTCTCAGAAAAGCTTCAACACTTACTTTCAACATTGACTCTCCTAAAACATGCTGGGAACGAACCTGATAAGTGTTGAAGCAAACTTTTAATTCACTCTTGCAAAATATAGTGTATTGAATGGAATAACATTGTGTAGATGACAATGAAACTAAAAACTAGTGGTTCTGTTGCTTTAACTCCCTTTATTTAAAGTGAGAATCATGAAGATCATGATGTTTCTTTCAGATCTTCTGCTGCAGAGCCTCATCCTCCTCCTCCATAAACACCAGCATTTGATCTTAAATGTGTTCAGTGTCCAGCAGGTGGCGCCAAATCCTCTCAAATGTGTATAATGACACTGGTATTAGACATAAACATGGAATTTGAGGACATTTTATGCATCCTCATATTTCAAATAGCTTTAAAAACCTACTAAACAATGATTTATTAAAAATGTAAAATAGCAGAACATGGATTTGTACTACGAGCTTGCCTGTTCCTTTCCACTTCTGTTTGCTGTTGAGCTGATCATTGCCTGTCTGACTACATCTGTAAATAAAGCTGCACTTGGATCTCATTCGCTGACTCGCTCATCATTACAATTTGATGAGGGGATGGTATTACTGTGGTATGATTTCTTCTGGGGACCGGTTTGGGAACATCTTACTCTTACTGATGGTACTGATTAAGAGACAACGGCCAGAAAGAAGGATCTAATAAAGGTCAAATACATTTGAAGCAAATACACAAGTTTTAGAGTGGTTACAGGTGGGCGGTGTCTTGAGATAATCTGGAGGCTGTGATTGGTTCTCCTCTTCACCTGATCAGATATAAGGACCGCCCCAAACACTCGTACCTCTTTATCATTACTTCGAATCGTTGTGGTTTTGTTTGGTGTAGAGAGTCGTGCCAGAGAGGTTGATTGTGAGTGATTATTTGGAGTTTTGGACCTTTGATTATTCTTACTCGACCCACGCCTGTTTCACTTCCATTCTAGACTCTGATTTTGCATTGTTTGCTACCTGTAAATATTCTTGTATATGTATTTTTGCCACATTAAGGGATGTAGGGGGCTTGACACCATTTTATTATTGTAAATCTCTTTTCAGATTGTTTTTGGTCAGGGAGGTAGGACAGTTTAAGTTGTTTTTTGTGTTCTTTTGTTGTGTGTGTTAGGATGTAGAGGTTTAAACTAAGATTGTGTGTTTGTTATTTTGTCCTTGTCTGCCCTGACGCTGAACCCTTATAAAGAAATAAAACTCATTTCTTTTGGCATCTCTCTGGAAGTGAGACTCTTCCTCTTTCTGTTACGGATCACAGCAAACACCAGTCAAGATCATATGTTTACATGAACTTTATTCATTCAATACTCTGATATTTCGTCATTAAGGAACTTCTCACTTAAGGAACATTCGTCACTTTGGTTACAGATATAATCAAACAGTCAGATTAGATTTACATTTATAAATTGAGCAGATGCTTTTCTCCAAACGGACTTACAAATAAAGAACATCATCATCAGAGCGTCACCATATAACATTGATGAAGCTCTGTGTGAACGAACAGCAGCGACTGAGAGAGAATATCAGATCCAGTCCTGCTCAGATGAATGCCATGGTTTCTACATGTCAACAAGAAAAATAAGCTTTGAGTTCAGTTGAAGGAGGTCGTCATTAGTCTAGATGTCAGGTGTTCGTCTGACCATCACTGAACCTCTCACTGAATTCCACACATCTTCTGTTTTATCATCTTACGTGTAACTATATTTTCAGCAGTTATTACCTCCACCGTATTGGTTCCTTCTATTATATCATATAGTTTGGCAGTACCTGTCAAAACTGCTTCAGGAAAGGCTACAGCAACATCAACAGCAGCACTTAGGAATCTGTCAACAAAAGACAGCTGAGCTTCCTGTCGTGACTCCTCTACTAACTTCTGGTATATTTTCTTCCATTCAGCTTCAGTAAACTTTTTACGCTCCTGTTCGAACTGCTTCACTTTCTCATCGAACTTCTGCTTCTGAATCTCCTGAATGCGTTTCTCTGTTTCCTCAAACATGTCATTGGTGAAGTGCGTCCCTCCGTTCTCTTCCACCATCTTCTCTATTCTACTGATCAGATCTTTGAACTGAGGGAAACTGGCAGACTTGTTGTCTAAGCAGAAGAATCTGTTTCCACAGCTCTCTACAAGCTCTTTAAGATCTGGATTACCCTTCTCTAGATACTGCTCGATGGTTTTGTTTTCCTTCTCTAACTGATCTTTGTGGGTGAAGAGGATCATGCTGTATTTTTCCATCTGCTCTCCAAACACTTCTTTCAGCTGCTTTACTGTGTTCTTCTCCTCCTCAGTGAATCGACCCACACTAATCACGATAATAAAAGCGTGTGGTCCAGGAGAAGCACAAGTGATGCACTTCACTATTTCAGTTTTAGTCTCTTTTTCACTGAGTTCAGTATCATAGAGTCCAGGCGTGTCGATGACCGAGATCTCTTTGCCCATCCTCACTCTAGTTTCTGACCGACACTGTTTTGTCTGAGAGTCCGAGTTGACAGAAGACTCGAACACTTTTTTGTCCAGGATGGTGTTTCCAGAGGCACTTTTCCCACATCCAGTTTTTCCCAGCAGAACCAGCCTGAGGTCTTTCCTCTCAGGAATCTGATGCTCATGTGAAACTTCATCTGCTGAACTTCCTCCTGAAACTACAACACAACAATCTGGTTAAATACAACCTTCTCTTTTAGGATCAGCGATATTTACATATCAGGCATTTGCAGAAGTTCTTTTATAATGTTTCCTGGGGTGAACTTATCATCTTAGTATGTTTTTTCATTAAAACTGACATGGTTTAGAAATAAGAGGCTGATTTTATCCTCTGATTTGATCTGTTTGAAGGGGCGTGTCTCTGTGAACGCCCTCTGCTGTGATTGGCTGACATCTTTGCATATGGAATAAGTCTTACACGTGGAACCCTCTAGAAAACCTTTGATTCTCCATTTCATGACCCTTTATAAGTAATAGGAGTCCAACAGATACATTTAATGAACCCAGGGGTGTTAAACTCGTTTTCTGTTTTCAGGGATGTAACAGATGTTTTATATTATCTTGTGCTCAAAGCTCCTCCTCTGTCGCACCAGTGATACGTGCAGAAAAAGTTAACATGTGGTTCAACTTATCATGTCTTATTGAGATAATTTACACAGAACAACTTACAATTGAGTTCAGTATCCTTGCTGTTACTTCTTTTCATCTGCTCCATGATAAATTTCCCTCTGTTCTCCATCATCATTCCTTCGATCTTCTGCAGTAGTTCTGGGACCTGACCTTTCATTTCCTTCTTGTTATTGAAACAGTGAAACTTTCCTCCACATTCAGTCACCAGTTCCTGGAGATCCTCATGATCTTTGTGTTGTAGATATTCATCAATGGTCTCATCCTGATCCTCCAGCTCATCTCCATGTGTGAACAGAATCAGGATGTACTTCTGAACTCCAGGACCAAATAAACACTTAATGAAATCCAGGATCTCTTCCTCATTTTCAACAGGTTCTTCTAGAGGAACGGTGAGCAGAACTGAACTCAGACCTGCTGAACATCGAGAGACCAGCTGCTCTTTCATCATCTCCAGCTTCTCTTCAGACAGATCTGGATCCAGAAGATCTGGACACTCAATCACAGAAACCTGCTTCTCTCCGATCTGAGTGACTTCCTCACAAACTTCAGACTCATGTTTCTTCTTAGGATTGTGCACTTTAAACTTTCTTTCTCCCAGTATAGTGTTTCCAGATGAGCTTTTCCCTGAAAACTTCCTGCCCATCAGAAGAATCCGGATCACTGGATCATCTGGACCAGCTGACATCTCTGAAGAGACAGAAAACATGTAGTATGAATATAAATATAATGTCAAGTGTATTATCAGTGTATGATTATTATGGCCCAATTTCTAATGTAATTGATGCTTCTGTTAGTGAGAGTATCATTACCTGTGATTATAATTACTGGAACCCCTTATTGAAATCATATCCAGCAAAATAATGTACAAATATACTGGTGAAATCATAATGAGGACGAGCAATATTTATTTAACTAATTATTATATGTATTATATGTAACACTTACCATTAAGCCTTTATACATAAATAAAGATTTATTATTTATCGTCTGCCACACTTTGGATCGCTCTTGTCCGGTTTGGAAATGAACGGGTTGAAAAATAATGAAAGATTTGGAAAAATCTTGGAAATGCTCATATTACCCTCACCAACATGGGTTTCATTTCGGGAAATTGACTTTCCTTTTAAAAACTTGTATAAACTTGTAAACTTGACTGTGTTGGAGTAAATCTCTGCTCATTTTACGATGAAATATTCAGTGGAATATACTATAGCCTATAGAAGAGATTTGATGAGCTACAAATTTGTATGAATTTGTGGTAGCCATCAGGCCTAGCTTTATTTCAAAGGTTTCAAATGTATTTTTCCTCCCATTTCATATTTTCTCTATCACCTGTCGCTTCAGAGCTCCGCAATTTTGCATTATTTACCGCGATCGCAAAATCCTGAGTCTCTTACCAGGAAGTGTTTCAGACCCCGTCGCCATCTTCACTGTATCTGACCGCAGAAAAAGCTTCCTATAACAATAACAATACATTTAAAACATAAAACAGTCCCAATAAGTTTACAATCTCAAATTGAATATAATGTTTCATTACTTGTACTATCAATAAATTAGCACATCTGCACAAAACTGCCGGAAATGTGGACTCACAGGAGTCGAGCTGCTCTCCGAGATTGTTGTTCAAGATTTTCTTTCACTTTTGTTTCCACGTCATCCTCTACTGCGCGTGCGGAAGATTAATAACACTGTTATTACTGGAGAAGAAGAACAAGCTCCAGACCTGATAAACATCCCGCCAGATGTTCAAAAGTAATCTGGACCAAATATTGAAAGGGCTGTTCAAAATGAAAATCAAACTCAGAAAAACTTGGTTTTGATCGATAAAATCATCCATTCGTGTTCTTCAGAACCTTTGATCCCAAAAACCTGAGTTACACTGATCCCATCAGAAGGGTGGATTTCAGGAGCAGAAATGTAACAAAACTTTAAAACTGGTCAAAAAATAAATCATTTTTATCATGTACATATTTTTCTAAATCATTTTATATTTACATTATTTCATAATTTAATCCCCAAACAGCTGTAAATATGATATTTAATTGTAAATAAAAGTGTTTTTTTTTTTAAACTCTTTGTAAACTACATTGGATCGCAAATAACTACATTATTATTTGCAAGCAAACGCAAAGTTTCTGAGGTGAACGCCACGAATCTGTGAGGACAGGTGAGTGACTGTCCGTTCCTCAGTCCTGATGTTCGCCGAGTGTCCGACAGGCGGCGCCAAACCCTCCTCATCCGAGCTCTCACCCATGACGTTTGATCTTCCGCTTCTGCGCAGCGCGAGTCGACACGACCGAACAACAAAACCAGCGGAATCACCGAGTCAACAAAAACACCGTCAGTGAATCTGGCGCGAACATCATGTCTGGAAACGCTTTTCCAGGTGTGTAAATATGAATGTGTACGTCATACCTGTTTTTGTGCATGGTGTTTGTTTACCTTTAAACAGCTAAACTTTGTTTATTTACACGTGTCCCTCATAACATTATTAGTTTCATGAGTTCGTGATTATGAAAAATGTAATAAAATAACCATAGAAGACATTCTGTCACAAAGAGATAATTTATGATTAACCGTTAAAACATTTAAATTTAACCGTTATAACCGTTAAAAGTTCGTTCATAAATAATCAAACATCTACAAAATACATGTTGTTTATTTTCTGTTTTATGAGATATAAACAATATAGAACATACATTTTAGAATAAATTGTTAATAAAATAAGGAACATGTTATTACATGAAAACAAAACTATTTTAATTAAAATATATATATAAATTTTCTAATTTTTAACCCCATTTTTGACCGTTGTATTCGTTTTTTTGGCTTGTTATCAAGATGATTAAACTATTAAATTATGTATATTTTCAGTTGTCATAACATTATGAATCTGCAACTTATCAATAAAGCTAACAAAATTTTCATGGTAACAAAATTACCAGTTTTGAAAAAAAGAAATATAATGTTCTACACTCTTTTCTGTCTTATAATGCAGAAAAACACACTGAATTTAAATGATAGTTTATATAGGATATATTTCTGTAGAAAAATCACATGAATAAAAATAATTTCCTCATTTTAACCCTCATGTTGAGACACTTCTATACAACATTTTTTGTGTTGAATTGTGTTTCAATAATCCAAAAAAGTACAACAGTATTTGAGTTGTTTGAGTTATTACAGTTATATTATTATATTACATTCTCTGGCATGTTAACTCGTCAGTAAACGTGAATTCTGGTTCTGATTCTAGATCGGTCGGGATCTGACGAGGAGGACAGTGATAGAGCGGAGCTGCGACTCGTTCTGATTGGCCGGACAGGATCAGGCAAGAGCGCCACAGGAAACACCATCTTAGGGCGACGTCACTTCCTGTCTGCGCTGCGGGCGAGTTCAGTGACGCACACGTGTGAGTGCGGCAGCGTGGAGCTGTGTGAGGATGACGAGTCTAGCAGGAGGAAGAGGGTCCTTGTCGTGGACATGCCGGGTTTCGGCGACACTCGATTCGACGCGAGTCACGTTCACGGCGAGATCGCCAAGTGTGTGGCGCTGACGGCTCCCGGTCCACACGCGTTCCTGCTGGTGATTCCTCTGGGCCGCTACACGGAGGACGAAGACCGGGTCGTGACGGAGATGCTGCGTGTGTTTGGCGAGGAGGCGCTCCGCCACACAGTGGTGCTGTTCACCCGAGGAGACGAGCTGGAGGAGGACGGGATGGAGAGTTTCCTGGATAACGGATCCGCTCCGGAGCGACTGACGGTCCTGCTGCGCCGCTGCGGCGGACGGTACTGCGTCATCAACAACAGAGCGATGGAGAACCGGACGCAGGTGCTCCACCTGCTGGAGACGGTGCAGAGGATGGTGGAGAACGCGGGCGGAGCGTGTTACACCAACAGCGTGTTCCTGCAGGCCGAACAAGCCATACGGGACGAGCAGCAGCGGCGCACGGCAAAGAGTGATTTTCTGTCTCAGTACTTCTGTCTTGATTTCCAGGAAAAATTTCTAAAGTTAATGCTGAAAACAAGAACAAAATCTGTTTATTTCCGGGTTAAAGCGAGTGTTCTGACTCAGGTTTATGTGTTGCAGTGTGGCGGAGCCGGACGGGAAGCGGGATGGTCGTCAGCAGACGTGAGGTGCTGCGATCCGCTCTGAGCCGCATGCGAACCGACGCCGCGCTTTCCAGGAAGGTTCTGGAGCGCGTGAAGGTGCTGGTTGCGGCCGGGGCCACCGGCATGGCAGTCGGGGCCGTTTTTGGAGCCGCGGCCCCTCTGGCGATGGCGGCGGGAGCCTCTGTGATGGGCGGATCGGCGGGGTTAGTCGGAGTCTCCGCCGCAGGAAGCGCGGGTGTAGGCAAAGCGTTCGGCGCAATAGTAGCGGCCGCGACCGGAAAGACGGCAGTGGCTCTGGGAGCGGCGACGGGAGGCGTGTTGGGAGGGTCGGTGGGAGCGTTGGCGGGAGCCGAGGCCGCAGGACCGCGGGAGGCTGCGCAGGAAGCGACGCAGCAGGTGGGAGTGATGGGTGCTGCTGTGGTGGGCGTGGCTGCCGGAGTAGGTGGAGCCATGGGGGCGGGAGCAGTGATGGGGGCGGTGCTAGAGGGCGGAGCAATAAGTGCTGGTGAAGCTGCAGTTGCAGTGCAGCCTGTGACGAGCGCAGTGACCTCATCCTGCGCCGGTTCAGCTGCACTGGACGGCATTGGAACAACCGCGCGCATCCTGACCGAGATCGGACGAGCGGCGGCGGGAATCGTCCTGGCTGGAGGACTGGTGATCAAAGTGGTGAAGGAGAAAGTTCGGTCCGCAAACGGAGCTGCGGAAAACGGCTACACTGAGCGCAACTCCTACGAGATCTACTGGAACAAATGAAGGACGCGGACACTTCAATGCTTATGCTCTTACATGCCTTCTCAGACGGGGCTGCATCAGCACTTATTCTCTCTGACCTGAGCATTTAAATCAGATTTATAGATGCATTTCAACTAGTTTTTACCTTTTGATAGAAACCTGCTTTCCTGTTATTCGCTCATTTATGAATAAACATGCTCTTACTGCACACGTTTTTCGTGAAGGTAGGGTTGAAGGTGTGTTTGGACAGTGGATGACGTGTCGGTGGTTATTGAGTTCTTCTCTGCAGACGTTGGACTGGTTTGGGTTGAGATCAGATTCACTGAACACTGTGTGTTTGTTTTCTGAAGCAGCTGAACAAAAATAAACACGTGAAGAATCTGAGCCTGGCGTTTTTGTTTACGATACATCTGCTGTTATTTCATAATTATTTATTCATTTCTACTCTGGATCACAGGAGTTATATCTTACATTTTTAATAGAGCACAGAATCATTAATAACGTTTAATAAATAAATTATTCTCAAAACCATCAACATCCTTTTATTAAGCTAATCATAATATTTTTTATTTTGTTTTGAGGTGAATTTTGTAAAAAAATGTTGATGTATTTTCAAGGTAACATGTTACTGTTATATTTACTGATTTATGTCTCTTCAAAGGAGTTTTGAAAGGACCACAATTTCATTTTATCACGGGTTATAAGCTAGAAAACGAGGTAATATATTAATATAGCAATAAAAAACATCTTTGTACGTTGAGAGACTTTTATTGTTTGTGTTGTGTGTTATCAAGTTGACATATATCTAAACACACTTCTGTAAATAGAAATTACTTCATGACCTTTCCTAATCTTATGACAGCTGATCATAAAACGGCGGCTTGACATTTCACGCGGGACCAGTTTGGCGGGAATATAAGAATGTGACCTTTTTAAAGTGTTCTATTATATATTAATAATCATAAATAAATGTTATTTAACTTATCATTTTTGCAACTGTCTCTCTGGTGTCAAAAGCGCTAAAATTAGATTTGATGCTGATGATGATGTAAGTCTCTTCAGCCGTATTTACATATTCAACTGACCTCTCACCAACCCGCTTCCCGCTCATTAAATATTCATAACTGTCTTCATTCGTTCAGAGTGGCACGGGCGGAGTTTAATCTGAGGGGGCGGGTCCAATGCAAATGAGTGAAGCACCTCTGCTCATCGACGTACTATCAGGCCACGCTCGAGCGGGTGATGTGATTGGTCTACAGCGCCCGATCTTACGACGGCCATCGCCGAGCGCGAGCCAATCAGAGGAGCGCGTCACTGACAAGCGCTGTTTGTGAATGACGTCAATGCTGGAGCGCAAGATGGCCGCGTTTGGTCGGTGAAAGCTCGTCCGACACCGGAACCGAAACTCTGTAGATGCCGTGAGCGACTTCTGAGAAGCGACGAAACCGACAGAGACACGCGACATCGCGCCGGAGCCGCGCGAGGATGGACGCCTCAGAGTTTATGGACACAATGGACCCGAGCCTATCCGAACTGGGCGATGAGTTCACACTGGGAGACATCGACGGTGAGAGATGATGATGATGATGATGATGATGATGATGATGATAAACACAGATGTGTTGAGTCTCATGAGAGATTCATCTACATTATAATCAGATCCAGCTCAGAATCCAGTTCAGGTTTCGATGAACTCTTCATCATCTTCATCTTCATGTGTGTGTCAGGGTCTGATCCATCGAACAGCACCTGATTAAAGAGTGCTTCTGTTACACCTCCAGTTATTGATTATTAGCGTTAGTGTTGTTGTTTTTAGTGCTATTATAATAGTTTATTAACACACCGCTAATAACAACAACAACAATATTGATGTTAGTGCTGCTGTTGTTGTTGTTATTATTGTTGTTATTATAAGTGTTTCTTGACACGGATAACAATAACAGCAGCAGTATTGATATCAGTGCTGTTGTAATTGTTGTTATTAGTGTTATTAATTATTATTATGTGTGCTTCTTGACACCAATAACAACTACACTAATATCAATATTACTGCTGTTATTGTTGATATTAGTGTTATTAATGTTATATGTGCTTCTTGACACCAACAACACTAATAACAACAATAACAGCAGCAGCATTATTGTTAATATTGTTATTAGTGTTGTTATTATTAGTGTTGTAGTGTTACTGTTGTTATTAGTGTTGTGATTAGAGATGTTATTAGTGTAGTTTTTGTTAATAGTCTTATTGTTAGTAATGGTGTTGTAATTGGTGTTATTGTTATTATAAGTGTACATTAACACTGACGACAACAACAACACTAATAACAATAACAACAGCAATATTGATTTTAGTGTTGTTGTAATTGGTGTTATTAGTGTTAATAATGTTATTAGTGTAGTTTTTGTTATTAGTGTTGTTGGTGTTATTATGGTTAAATAAAAGTGTTTAACAACAACAACAACACTAATAACAACAATAACTGCAGCAGCATTATTGTTAATATTGTTATTAGTGTAGTTATTATTAGTGTTGTAGTGTTACTGTTGTTATGGTTGTTATTTGTGTTGTTGCTATTGATGTTATTAATTGTATAATTATTATTAGTGTTGTTTTTCCTGTTGTTATTAGTATGGTTAGTGTTGTTGTTAGGGTTGTTATTTGTGTGTTTATTGTTGTTAGTGTTGTTAGAGCTAAGTGTATTATTATTGGTCACATTGTGGTTGTTAGTGTTATTAGTGTTTTTGTTATTATTGGTGACATTAGGGTTATCAGTGTAATTGTTATTAGTGTTGTCATTAGTGTTGTTGTTGTTGTTAGTGTTGTTGTTGTCACCTCTCCTGACTCACTGCATGTCCTGCACAGGAGAAACTCTCTCAGATGGTGTCATGAGGCTGTTTGACAGTGCAGACAATAAGGGAAGACAGTCCCGCTCACAGGGCTGGGGTCGTCCAGCTGATGTCCACAAGCGGTCAAACACGCTCATATTCCACGTTAGGGCTGCAACTAACGATTATTTTGATAATCGATTAGTTGGCCGATTATTTTTTTTCGATTAATCGATTAATCGGATAAAAATCCTAATTTTCTTTTTTAATTATTTTATTGACTAAAAACACATAATTGCACATCCTGCCCAATGTTCTTCAAACAAATGAATGCTATGAACACATACAGTGCTTAATGCCGTCACAGAAAAAAAACACAAATATTTTAGGGATCTGACAAAAAGTCATTATTAACACAGTGTTTATATTTTATAAATATATTTATATATTATATAAATATTTTATACCACTTTATATTTTGTTTGGCCTCCTCTGGCTTTGATAACAGCTTACATTCTTGCTGGTATTGTTTTCATGTACTTTTCCACAGTCTCTGTTATTGACTGTAATTGGGCGTCTGAAAAAAGATGCCCAATTTTCTGTCTTTCTTGTAAAACAGTAAATTTGAAAATTCATGATGACAATATTTATGTTTTAGCATTAGAAATACTACTGTGACTAAACAGCTTACACATACTGGTGGACTAAACATTACAGAAACATAAAAATGATTTTGGTAATCACCAGTACCGTTAGTTTAGGTGGCGGTGGTCTAATAAATTTAAGCACTGTATATAGTGAGTATAGTTTAAATCTCTATATTTAAAAAAATAAGATAATAAAGAAATTCAAAAACACCAACTCAGTGTTAACCAACAGCCAAGAGAATTGTTTAGCACCTAACCCTAATGTTTAACCTCTTCCTGTTATTTCTTTATCCTGTAAATAATAGAAACGTCTTACATTTATTCAGTTACATGCTGTTATCCCTTTACAGTTACTCCCATGAATTCCTGAATGACATATTGATTCTTAAACCTAAACTGATCTGTCAACAACAGATATTTCAGCAAAATGAATGTTTTTGCGCTGAACATTAATTGTCTCCCTCTCTCTCCGCGTTCCGTCAGTCTGACGCGGGTGCGCGCGCGCCGGCGCTCATTCAGTAACGTACAGTTTCAGGACAAACCTTTTTGCGAAACGGAAATCCTCGCGTGAATTTGAAACATGTACTGATAAGGATATAGCGGTAGAATGAACGTGTTGCGCTGAGGACACGCGCGTCAAGCGCCTGACGGGGCAAGCCATGCTACACACGGAGCTAATGCATTAGCTTGAAGCTTCAAATAAAGAGTTCTCTTATTTTAGGCGGTTCGGATCACGCACCTTTCCCGCCGCAGCTCACTCTGTTTCCTCCACTGTTTTTAAATGTATTTTGTCCATAGAAATGCGTTATTCAGTGCTGTAATTTCGCGGTCACGTGGGCAGACACGACTAATCGATAATGACAATCGGTGTCGATGATTTTCATTATCGATTATTATCGATTTTATCGATTAGTTGTTGCAGCCCTAGTCCACGTGCCCTCAGATGTTTCATTAGGTTTGACGTGTTTCCCCCTTTACACGCAACGGTTGTAAAACAGTTGCTGCTCGTCGTGGTGTCGGAATCCTTTCTGGTGAAATATAGCCACACTTTGGAGCGTTTAGTTTTAGGCATTTTAATTTAAGCGTGTTTAATTTAGCTAGCTAAGCTAACGGTAGAGCAGCTGCTGCACTGCAGTCAGCGCAGGAGTAGTTGCTGCGCTCACGCGCTTCACGGATGATCTCGCTTCCTGACGATTTGTGATTTGTATCATCAGAGCTTTCCGCCGTTCACGTGAGTTTTCTCAGTCGGGAAATCATTTTCCCGAGCATTCTGACACCCCATGAACGCATATTTAAACTTAACTAGCGATCAGTCGTGTTGAGGAATCTGATGCTTCTCACGTCCGTGTCAAACACCAGAGGACAAATATTTCAATCGCTTCAGGCATTTAAGTGGCACCGAAATGAGGCACCGACATTCGCATTCTGATTCGGTCCGGTGCACACCGGTTCTATAGGTACCGGTGCCAATACGTTTCAGTACCCAACCCTAAGTGTGAGTCGCGTTAGATTGAAGCGTCTGTCAAACCCATGAAAGGGAAACATCAGCATTGTTCTCCTCCTCATCGCTCACGATGATCTTCCTCAGTCTGAATGAGTACTGTAAACTCAACGCTTCTCATCAGAGCTCGTACTTCTGCGCTGACTTCTAATAATGCTTTAGTTCACTGTAGTTCTGCTGAGAAATGTGTTGTGGAGATGAACGATCAAGCTGAACCTCTGTTCGATCTGTGAAAGATCACGTGACGGACTGAAGCTGAACCGAACTCGCTCTAGAGAGGCTGGAGTTGATTTCCTCGTGTGTGTGTGTGATTATGACTTTCATTTGCACGCTGATGTGATCGTGAGTAATGTGTGTGTATTTGACCGTCTGATGCTCTTCTGGAAGATTCTGGATCATCATCATCTTCACACTCACATCAGTGTGTGTGTGTGTGTGTGTGTGCAAACAAAACCCCAATCCCTGGTGTTTCTAAAGCTTTGTGAGATCTAGAAGTTGAAATCTGTGTAGTGTTCTGAGCAGAATGAAGTGTTCCAGAGAGCCGTGAATCCATCTGGTTTTGTGGTGAAATAGTTCTGGAAACACTGGTTTGTTTTGTCCTTTTATGAAGCTGCAGGTGTGACTGTATGAGTCAATACTCTGATAACACTGGCCTTGAGTCACTGACCTTCATCTCATTATCACAGGTCAAAGGTCAGGGTCAGGAGCGTGTTACCGGCTGCCAGACAGCAATTGACCTTTTTCAAAGCTCCACCCCTCTCAACTTTACACAGCATCCCATAATAAGTGCTTTAAGTAACAGTCATGTGCGGTTCATGTCATGATGTTAGGATGTTTTGTGTTTGTGTGTGGCAGAGATGCTGCAGTTCGTCAGTAATCAGGTGGATTTCCCGGATCTCTTCGAGGATCAGATGGCCGGCGGATCTGCGGCCCCCGTCAGGCCCCTCCCACAGACGGCCCCCAGCGCCATACTGACCCCCCCACACACGCCCATACAGGCCAGCAGCCAGATGCAGACGCAGACGCAGATGCAGACGCAGACGCAGATACAGACGCAAACACAGATACAGACGCAGACACGCACACCGCCGCTGCTGCAGCCACGACCGCAGCCAATCACACAGGTGAGCCTGACCACACCCATCACACTCTGGCCCCACCCTCAATTTCTGACCACACCCCTTACACTGTGACCCCACCCATCTCACTTGACCACAATCTATTATGCTTGACCACACCATCACTCACTGACCACATCCAACATACATGGCCACACCCATAACATATGACCACACCCCTCATTCTCTGACCACACCCATCTCACAGGACCACATCTGTCATGTTTGACTACACCCATCACACTCTGGCCCCACCCATAACATCTGACCACACCCCTCATTCTCTGACCACACCCATCTCACAGGACCACATCTGTCATGTTTGACTACACCCATCACACTATGGCCCCACCCATAACATCTGACCACACCCCTCATTCTCTGACCACATCTGTCATGTTTGACTACACCCATCACACTCTGGCCCCACCCATAACATCTGACCACACCCCTCATTCTCTGATCACACCCATCTCACAGGACCACATCTGTCATGTTTGACTACACCCATCACACTCTGGCCCCACCCATAACATCTGACCACACCCCTCATTCTCTGACCACACCCATCTCACAGGACCACATCTGTCATGTTTGACTACACCCATCACACTCTGGCCCCACCCATAACATCTGACCACACCCTCATTCTCTGACCACATCCATCTCACAGGACCACATCTGTCATGTTTGACCCCACCCATAACATCTGACCACACCCCTCATTCTCTGACCACATCCATCTCACAGGACCACATCTGTCATGTTTGACTACACCCATCACACTCTGGCCCCACCCATAACATCTGACCACACCCCTCATTCTCTGACCACACCCATCTCACAGGACCACATCTGTCATGTTTGACTACACCCATCACACTCTGGCCCCACCCATAACATCTGACCACACCCCTCATTCTCTGACCACACCTATCTCACAGGACCACATCTGTCATGTTTGACTACACCCATCACACTCTGGCCCCACCCATAACATCTGACCACACCCCTCATTCTCTGATCACACCCATAACATCTGACCACACCCTCAAACACATGACCACACCCATCACACTCTGACCACACCCCCTCAAACTCTGACCACACCATCACACTCTGACCACACCCACTCAAACTCTGACCACACCCATCACACTCTGACCACACCCCTCAAACTCTGACCACACCATCACACTCTGACCACACCCACTCAAACTCTGACCACACCCATCACACTCTGGCCCCACCCATAACATCTGACCACACCCCTCATTCTCTGACCACACCCATCTCACAGGACCACATCTGTCATGTTTGACTACACCCATCACACTCTGGCCCCACCCATAACATCTGACCACACCCCTCATTCTCTGACCACATCCATCTCACAGGACCACATCTGTCATGTTTGACCCCACCCATAACATCTGACCACACCCCTCATTCTCTGACCACATCCATCTCACAGGACCACATCTGTCATGTTTGACTACACCCATCACACTCTGGCCCCACCCATAACATCTGACCACACCCCTCATTCTCTGACCACACCCATCTCACAGGACCACATCTGTCATGTTTGACTACACCCATCACACTCTGGCCCCACCCATAACATCTGACCACACCCCTCATTCTCTGACCACACCTATCTCACAGGACCACATCTGTCATGTTTGACTACACCCATCACACTCTGGCCCCACCCATAACATCTGACCACACCCTCATTCTCTGATCACACCCATAACATCTGACCACACCCCTCAAACACATGACCACACCCATCACACTCTGACCACACCCCTCAAACTCTGACCACACCCACTCAAACTTTGACCACACCCATCACACTCTGACCACAACCCCTCAAACTCTGACCACACCCACTCAAACTCTGACCACACCCATCACACTCTGACCACAACCCCTCAAACTCTGACCACACCCATCACACTCTGAGCACACCCCCTCAAACTCTAACCACTCCCATCATTCAGTACCACACCCCCTCAAACACATGACCACACCCATCACACTCTGACCACACCCACTCAAACTCTGACCACACCCATCACACTCTGAGCACACCCATCACACTCTGAGCACACCCCCTCAAACTCTAACCACTCCCATCATTCAGTACCACACCCCCTCAAACACATGACCACACCCATCACACTCTGACCACACCCCCTCAAACTCTGACCACACCCATCACACTCTGAGCACACCCCCTCAAACTCTAACCACGCCCATCACACGCTGACCACACCCTCTCAAACACATGACCACATCCATCACACTCTGACCACACCCCCTCAAACACATGACCACACCCATCACACTCTGACCACACCCCCTCAAACTCTGACCACACCATCACACTCTGAGCACACCCCCTCAAACTCTAACCACTCCCATCATTCAGTACCACACCCCCTCAAACACATGACCACACCCATCACACTGACCACACCCCCTCAAACACATGACCACACCCATCACACTCTGACCACACCCCCTCAAACACATGACCAAACCCATCACACTCGGACCACACCCCCTCAAACTCTGATCACACTCTGAGCACACCCCCTCAAACTCTAACCACTCCCATCATTCAGTACCACACCCCCTCAAACACATGACCACACCCCTCACACTCTGACCACACCCCCTCAAACTCTGACCACACCCATCACACTCTGAGCACACCCCCTCAAACTCTAACCACGCCCATCACACGCTGACCACACCCTCTCAAACACATGACCACACCCATCACACTCTGACCACACCCCCTCAAACACATGACCACACCCATCACACTCTGACCACACCCCTTCAAACTCTGACCACACCATCACACTCTGAGCACACCCCTCAAACTCTAACCACTCCCATCATTCAGTACCACACCCCCTCAAACACATGACCACACCCATCACACTCTGACCACACCCCCTCAAACTCTGACCACACCCCTCATGCATGACCATACCATCTCGCTCTGACCGTACCGTCACACATGACCACGCAGCCTGGCCACACCCCCTCATGCTCACCCTGGTGTGAGACATATAATCATGCTGATTATACAGTCACGTCTCACGCAGCGCTCTGATTCGTCAGGTCCAGACATTCCCCATGCAGACGCTGGCTGTGCAGACACAGGCGCAGCCGCAGACGGTGATGATCACGCCGACCGGCACGCCGTCCCGATTCATCCAGAACCAGGTGATCTGCCAGCAGAACCACGGCACGGGCTTCCAGGGTGAGAAACGCACACACACACACACACGAGGAAAACACACACACGAGCGTTGCTCACACAGCTCTATCTCCTCTCAGTCCTCCAGCCGCAGATGCAGAGCATCGTGACGTCACCGCAGGTCCAGCCAATGACGATCCAGCACCAGCGTGTGCTGACTCCGGCCGGTCAGACCATCCAGACGCTGTCGACGACGCCCATGCACACCGTGTCTCAACAAGTGCCTGTACGCCACACGCACACGGTTACCAACACTTCCCTGCTGCAGTCCACACCCTGTTTATAGTGCATATTCATTACTAACTGCTCTAGGCTACTGTGTGCTGTGATGCTGCATTCTGATTGGCCCCCAGGTGTTGGTGCACCAGCCTCAGATCCTGAAGACGGACTCTTTGGTTCTGACCACACTGAAGCCGGACGGGACGCAGGTCCTGTCAACCGTACAGAACCCGACGGGCATTACGACCCTCACTGCACCCATCCAGACCACCGCACTGCAGGTTCCTGTAAGTCACATGACATAAACATGCATTACAGCACCCTTACAGCCATGATCGTTTCATTACATTTTTTTTATTTTCTATTAAAAATTAAACTGGAAAAGCTTATATATTTCATGTTACATTGTTGTTAAATAATGGCTAATAATACATTTTTGCTAGTATCATTTTTGAACCCTTTCACACGTAGAGGTCACTACAGTGGGCCGCTCTTAAAGAGTCTCTTCCTGCGTATGCGTGGGTTCTGATGGCATAGTTGCGCATCACCCTACACACTGCCACACGGTGGCAAGACTTTGTATGTGGACATTTTTTTTTTCTCCAACACCAAGATGGCCGACGGCCACTCAGAAATGTCAAGTTGTCCCGGAATATCCATCCATTCCTTCTATCCTAGGAGACTCTTTCAGGTAAAAAAATGTTGTAACATCTAAGGAGTCATATCATTGTCAAACTGTCCTAGTGTTGATTTTATATGAGGAGGAAATTCTGATTCACCGTCTGTCCACTAAATTGGATGTCATGCATCAATGTTTCAGCTACAATTCATACTATTACTGTGACTGTTGTTCTTGATTATAAATGAGACCCCTGGTCACTAGTTTTTCCTCAGTCTGAAAGCATCTGTAGATCAGTGTAGTTTTCTCAGAGCTACATTTGTCCATTGTGAGCAGAATCGGAATGATCGGCTAATGAAGGTAAATCAATGTTCTCTTTGGGACTGAAGGGAGTGTGAGCGTTATCTTCATCAGTGTGTCCCAGCCACTGTGAGGACACTGGGAACATTATTCCATTGGTCATCCTGTATGTGGGATTTACATATATTTAACCAATGAAAAGTATTTAAAAGGGCTTTATGACTCCATTGGCTCCTCAAACTGTCGGTCAATCCTCATGACTCCTCCCTCTATCTTGAATAAAGTGCCACACGCAGTTTGGAGCGTCTATGCTTGTTTGCTATTATATATATATAACTAGATAGAAAAGTTAGTCGAGACAAACTTTAAGTTGGCTTGAAAAAGCCTAGCTAGAAACAGTTTTGTTTTGTTACTGATTTGAAACAGTTTGAAAAGCTTGAAGTTTGAAATAGTTCAAGTTTTACTTTTGATAGATAGATAGATAGATAGATAGATAGATAGATAGATAGATAGATAGATAGATAGATAGATAGATAGACAGATAGATAGATAGGTAGATAGATAGATAGATAGATAGATAGATAGATAGATAGATAGATAGATAGATAGATAGATTGATTGATTGATTGTTTGAGGGATAGATAGATAGATAGATAGATAGATTGATTGATTGTTTGAGGGATAGATAGATAGATAGATAGATAGATAGATTGATTGATTGATTGATTGATTGATTGTTTGAGGGATAGATAGATAGATAGATAGATAGATAGATAGATAGATAGATAGATAGATAGATAGATAGATAGATAGATAGATAGATTGATTGATTGTTTGAGGGATTGATTGATAGATAGATAGATAGAGAGATAGATTGATTGATAGATATGGTCGATAGATTGATTGATTGATTGATTGATTGTTTGAGGGATAGATAGATAGATAGATTGATTGATTGATTGTTTGAGGGATTGATTGATAGATAGATAGATAGATAGAGAGATAGATTGATTGATAGATATGGTCGATAGATAGATAGATTGATTGATTGATTGATTGATTGTTTGAGGGATAGATAGATAGATAGATAGATAGATTGATTGATTGATTGATTGTTTGAGGGATAGATAGATAGATAGATAGATAGATAGATAGATAGATAGATAGATAGATAGATAGATAGATAGATAGATAGATAGATAGATAGATAGATAGATAGATAGATAGATAGATAGATTGATTGATTGATTGTTTGAGGGATAGATAGATAGATAGATAGATTGATTGATTGTTTGAGGGATAGATAGATAGATAGATAGATAGATAGATAGATAGATAGATAGATAGATAGATAGATAGATAGATAGATAGATAGATAGATAGATAGATAGATAGATTGATTGATTGATTGTTTGAGGGATAGATAGATAGATAGATAGATTGATTGATTGTTTGAGGGATAGATAGATAGATAGATAGATAGATAGATAGATAGATAGATAGATAGATAGATAGATAGATAGATAGATAGATAGATAGATAGATTGATTGATTGATTGTTTGAGGGAGTGATTGATAGATAGATAGATATGGTCAATAGATAGATAGATAGATAGATAGATAGATAGATAGATAGATAGATAGATAGATAGATAGATAGATATGGTCGATAGATAGATAGATATGGTAGATAGATAGATAGATAGATAGATAGACAGATAGATAGATAGGTAGATAGATAGATAGATAGATAGATAGATAGATAGATAGATAGATAGATAGATAGATAGATAGATTGATTGATTGATTGTTTGAGGGATAGATAGATAGATAGATAGATAGATTGATTGATTGTTTGAGGGATAGATAGATAGATAGATAGATAGATAGATTGATTGATTGATTGATTGATTGATTGTTTGAGGGATAGATAGATAGATAGATAGATAGATAGATAGATAGATAGATAGATAGATAGATAGATAGATAGATAGATAGATAGATTGATTGATTGTTTGAGGGATTGATTGATAGATAGATAGATAGAGAGATAGATTGATTGATAGATATGGTCGATAGATTGATTGATTGATTGATTGATTGTTTGAGGGATAGATAGATAGATAGATTGATTGATTGATTGTTTGAGGGATTGATTGATAGATAGATAGATAGATAGAGAGATAGATTGATTGATAGATATGGTCGATAGATAGATAGATTGATTGATTGATTGATTGATTGTTTGAGGGATAGATAGATAGATAGATAGATAGATTGATTGATTGATTGATTGTTTGAGGGATAGATAGATAGATAGATAGATAGATAGATAGATAGATAGATAGATAGATAGATAGATAGATAGATAGATAGATAGATAGATAGATAGATAGATAGATAGATAGATAGATAGATTGATTGATTGATTGTTTGAGGGATAGATAGATAGATAGATAGATTGATTGATTGTTTGAGGGATAGATAGATAGATAGATAGATAGATAGATAGATAGATAGATAGATAGATAGATAGATAGATAGATAGATAGATAGATAGATAGATAGATAGATAGATTGATTGATTGATTGTTTGAGGGATAGATAGATAGATAGATAGATTGATTGATTGTTTGAGGGATAGATAGATAGATAGATAGATAGATAGATAGATAGATAGATAGATAGATAGATAGATAGATAGATAGATAGATAGATAGATAGATAGATTGATTGATTGATTGTTTGAGGGAGTGATTGATAGATAGATAGATATGGTCAATAGATAGATAGATAGATAGATAGATAGATAGATAGATAGATAGATAGATAGATAGATAGATAGATATGGTCGATAGATAGATAGATATGGTAGATAGATAGATAGATTGATTGATTGATTGATTGATTGTTTGAGGGATAGATAGATAGATAGATAGATAGATAGATAGATAGATAGATAGATAGATAGATAGATAGATAGATAGATAGATAGATAGATTGATTGATTGATTGTTTGAGGGATTGATAGATAGATAGATAGATAGATAGATAGATAGATAGATAGATAGATAGATAGATAGATTGATTGATAGATTGATTGTTTGAGGGATTGATTGATAGATAGATAGAGAGATAGATAGATTGATAGATTGATTGATAGATATGGTCGATAGATAGATAGATAGATAGATAGATAGATAGATAGATAGATAGATAGATAGATAGATAGATTGATTGTTTGAGGGATAGATAGATAGATAGATAGATAGATAGATAGATAGATAGATAGATAGATAGATAGATAGATAGATAGATAGATAGATAGATAGATTGATTGTTTGAGGGATAGATAGATAGATAGATAGATAGATAGATAGATTGATTGATTGATTGATTGAGGGATTGATAGATAGATAGATAGATAGATTGATAGATTGATTGTTTGAGGGATTGATTGATAGATAGATAGAGAGATAGATAGATTGATAGATTGATTGATAGATATGGTCGATAGATAGATAGATAGATAGATAGATAGATAGATAGATAGATTGATTGTTTGAGGGATAGATAGATAGATAGATTGATTGTTTGAGGGATAGATAGATAGATAGATTGATTGTTTGAGGGATAGATAGATAGATAGATAGATAGATTGATTGTTTGAGGGATAGATAGATAGATAGATAGATTGATTGTTTGAGGGATAGATAGATAGATAGATAGATAGATAGATAGATAGATAGATAGATAGATAGATAGATAGATAGATAGATAGATAGATAGATAGATAGATAGATAGATAGATAGATAGATAGATTGATTGTTTGAGGGATTGATTGATAGATAGATAGATAGATAGATATGGTCAAAAGATAGATAGATAGATAGATAGATAGATAGATAGATAGATAGATAGATAGATAGATAGATAGATAGATTGTTTGAGGGATAGATAGATAGATAGATAGATAGATAGATAGATAGATAGATAGATAGATAGATAGATAGATAGATATGGTAGATAGATAGATAGATAGATAGATATGGTAGATAGATAGATAGATAGATAGATAGATAGATAGATAGATAGATAGATATGGTAGATAGATAGATAGATAGATAGATAGATAGATAGATAGATAGATAGATAGATAGATAGATAGATA
This sequence comes from Opsariichthys bidens, assembly GCA_037194245.1. NCBI lineage: Eukaryota > Metazoa > Chordata > Actinopteri > Cypriniformes > Xenocyprididae > Opsariichthys > Opsariichthys bidens. The sequence continues at coordinate 36,896,537 of CM074277.1, read as the reverse complement.
GATAGTTTGAACAGTCTTGGCTCATCTGAACATTCCGTCAATGAAAGTCAATGGGATTTTTCCGAGTTTTGATCAGGATTTTTAGGAAAACCGTCAGTCAGACCAGTCTGAAAAGATATAGCAACCCGAGTCAGAATAGTCTGAAGGTCTGGTCCGAGTTTGGTGGTTGTAGCTTGAAAGGTCTAGGAGGAGTAGCGTTTAGAAGTTTAGTCTCAGAAGAATAATAGTAAGCTTAAGTACAATATCAGTAAGTATCTTGATCATGTTCAATGTCAGAATGTTCTCTTTATGGTTCTGCCTGTCGTCGCTCTCTTTCACAGACGCTGATGAGCAGCAACATTCTGACCACCGTTCCCATGGTGATGGGGGGTGGAGACAAGCTGCCAATCAAGCAGCTATCGTCGGGCACCGCCCACAATGGGGGCGGAACCAGGCTGACCGTCGATCAGGGCATGGCTGTTACCGCGGGAACGGGAGGAGTCGTGAAAGAGGGCGAGCGACGCACGACGCACAACATCATCGAAAAGCGCTACCGTTCGTCCATCAACGACAAGATCCTGGAGCTGCGCGACCTCGTCATGGGCAACGACGCCAAGGTGCGTGCCGCCACAGTGCATGCTGGGAGCTCTAGAGGTTTGCGTGGTCTCTGATTGTCTGTTTTGAATGACAGATGCATAAGTCTGGTGTGCTGCGCAAAGCCATCGACTACATCAAATACCTGCAGCAGGTGAACCACAAGCTCCGGCAGGAGAACCTGGCGCTGAAGATGGCCAGCCAGAAGAACAGTGAGTCTCCTTCAGCTGGAGCACATGATTGCGCTCGATGACGTCATCCCTGATCTCTCTCTCTCTGTCTGTCAGAGTCGGTGTGTGTGTCTGATGATCTGGATCTGAAGCCCGAGGCGGCCTTCATCTCTCCTCCTCCGTCTGACTCCGGCTCCAGCTCTCCGGCTCAGCTCTCGCCCTTCTGCGTCGACTCTGAGCCGGGCAGTCCGCTGCTGGAGCACGAGCAGGTGCGTCCGCCGTCTGCAAACGTGCTAATCAGACTGTGACATGCAGATTCTGACCGGAGCTCGGTGTGTTTCAGATGAAGAGCGAGCCGAACTCGCCCTCGTCGGTCGGTGTGATGGACCGCTCGCGTCTGCTGCTGCTCTGCGCGCTCACCTTCCTGTGCCTGTCGCTCAACCCTCTGCCGTCTCTGCTGGGCGCTGAGGAGGACGGGACGGGTCTGGGCGGCGCTCACGGATCCTCACGCTCGCTCTTCTCCCTGCCCGGACAGACGCAGAGCTTCGGTGAGTTCGGCGGCGGCTTTGAGTCATGTGACAGTGATTCTGCTCTCTGAAGAGATGTCACATGTTTGTCTGTGTGTCAGGGGCGTGGCTGTGGTGTGTGCTGCCGTGGTTTCTGGTGTGGCTGCTGAGCGGGGTGGGCGTGGTCTGGGGGTGTGTCCGAGTGCTGTACCTGTGGGAGCCGGTCACGCCCCTTCACTCGCCCACGTCCGTGCGCTTCTGGAGACATCGCAAACAGGCCGACCTGCAGCTCTACCGGGTGAGCGAACACTTACACACACACGTTGTGTTTTCATGGTTTATGGGGACATTTCATAGGTGTAGTGGTTTTTATACTGTACAAACTGTACATTCTGTCCCCCTACCCCTAAACCTACCCATCACACAAAATGTTCTGCTAGTTTACATTTTCAAAAAAGATCATTCTGTATGATTTATAAGCTTGTTTCCTCATGGGGACCAAAAAAATGTCCCCACAATGTCAAGATTTACTGGTTTACTTGCGTTGTGGGGCCATTTGGTCCCCACAATGTAAGGAATACAAGTACACACACACACACACACACACAGAAAAGAGAGTACGTTTGATGTTTGTGTTTGCAGTGTGATCAGCGATGATTGTGTATGTGTGTGTGTGTCTCAGGGCGATTACGCGGCCGCTGTGGCGAGTCTGCAGACATGTCTGTCCGTCTTATCCAGAGTCCTGCCCTCCTCCACCCTCGACATCATCTGCTCCCTCTCCTGGAACCTGATTCGCTACTGCCTGCGGAGACCCGCCCCTCTGGGCTGGCTGGTGCGTCTGGTTGGAGGACGACACGAGGGGGAGGAGTCACAGACCAGCTCGCGGGACGCAGCGCTGGTGTATCACAAACTCAGCCAGCTGCAGCTCACAGGTGTGTGTGTGTCTGTGTGATGAAGTCACATGAGCGCCAACGGCCAATCAGTGAGCGGACGTGTCCTTGTGTTCAGGCAAGATGGAGCGGCGTCCGCTGTGGGGTGTGTGTGTGTCTCTGAGTGCCGTCAATCTGACTGAAAGCGCAGAGGGGAAGATGTCTGTCAGTCAGCAGATCCAGATCTACGTGACGGCCGCCATCAGCCTGAGAGCAGCGCTGGGGAAACATCTCAGCTGTCTGCCGGTGAGGACATCCATCTGCAGCACGCTTCTGTACAAACAAACAACTATTCAAAGAAATAACAGTATCTGTCTCTGTCTCTCAGGGTTATTTGTTAAGCTGTGCCGAGGCTCTGGCCTGTCAGTCAGACTCGAAGCCCCTCCCATCAGACGCTAAGCTCCTCCCAGACTGCCTGCGCTGGATCTTCACGCCGTTGGGCCGTCAGTTTTTCCTGAGCTGTGATTGGTCGGTGAGGTCGGAGAGCAGCGAGCAGGTTTTCACCTCTCAGAGAGACGAAGGTAACGAACGCAGACGGACTGACGGCAGACGGAGTGCAGCTGCAGGTCTAACGTGCGTTTCTGTCCCCAGCGGATCCGGTCGCGCAGCTGCACCGCTGCTTCTGTGAGAAACTCCTGGAGAGAGCCGTTCACACGCTGATCGAGCCGCAGAGCAGCAAACACGCCGAGGACGCTGGGTATTTACACACACACACACACACACACACACATTCTGTCCAGCTAGCTAATGACGCCGTTTCCCATCATGCCTCTCTGTAGGGAGTTCACTGGTGTCTTGGAGTTCCTGCAGCTGTTGAACAGCTGTACTGAAGACTCCGCCCCCTCGACCGCCCCTTTCCCCGCGCTGGCCAATCAGAACTCAACACCAGGTGCGTGTCACTCGCTCTGCGCTGTGTTTTTACTCCATCTGCACATTCTGAGGTGTAAACGGTGTCGTGTGTGCAGTGAGGGACCCCGTGTGCCGCTGGTGGGCGGCGGTCCTGAAGGCTGCGGTTCATTGGCTGCAGGGTGATGATGCGTCGGTGAGGTCACTGCTGGCGGAGGCGGAGCGTATGCCGCGAGCGCTTCACACGCTAGAGTGAGTGTTTGACCGCCTGAATGTGTTTCGACCCATAATGCCGCGGTCTAACCGCATGTGTGCGTGTGTGTGTGTGTCAGTCACCCGCTGCCCAAGGCCGTGCTGGCGCTGTGTAAGGCCGTGCAGATGAGCGTGTGTCCGCAGAAGGGCGAGGGAGTCGTGAGCTGCCTCGGTCACTGTCAGCGCGCCAGTGCGCACCTGCACGTCAGTGTGTGTCAGTCGCACAACAACACCTGGCTGCACAAGGTACACACACTCCGCATGTGTCACTCACACACTCCTCACAAATGACTGTAACGATGACTATTACCATAAAGTTTCAATAATCGCTCCAACACAAAATAACGATATCCTTGGACTCACAAAAAACAGTGTTTTTTTTCCAGCTGATGAACGATAAAAACATTGACAGCCAATCAGAATACATCCTGCTTTAAAGAGCTCAGCATTTAAAGAGACAGACGACAAAACTGAGAATAAACAGATCAATATCGTCTGCTAGTTATCGTTATTGTTATCATTGTAGTTATCGTTATAGTTATAGTTATTGTTATAGTTATCGTTATAGTTATAGTTATCGTTATAGTTATTGTTATAGTTATTGTTATCGTTATTGTTATCGTTGTAGTCATCGTTGTAGTTATAGTTATCGTTATAGTTATAGTTATCGTTATAGTTATCGTTATAGTTATTGTTATAGTTATTGTTATCGTAATTGTTATCGTTATTGTTATCATTGTAGTTATCGTTATTGTTATAGTTATCGTTGTAGTTATCGTTGTAGTTATCGTTATAGTTATAGTTATTGTTATAGTTATCATTATAGTTATTGTTATCGTTGTAGTCATCGTTGTAGTTATAGTTATCGTTATAGTTATAGTTATTGTTATAGTTATTGTTATTGTTATCGTAATAGTTATTGTTATCGTTATAGTTACTGTTATCGTTATAGTCATCGTTGTAGTTATAGTTATCGTTATAGTTATAGTTATCGTTATAGTTATTGTTATCGTTATAGTTATCGTAATAGTTATAGTTATCGTTATAGTTATAGTTATTGTTATAGTTATCGTTATAGTTATTGTTATAGTTATTGTTATCGTTGTAGTCATCGTTGTAGTTATAGTTATCGTTATAGTTATTGTTATCGTTATAGTTATTGTTATCGTTATAGTCATCGTTGTAGTTATAGTTATCGTTATAGTTATAGTTATCGTTATAGTTATAGTTATTGTTATCGTTATAGTTATCGTAATAGTTATAGTTATCGTTATAGTTATTGTTATCGTTATTGTTATCGTTGTAGTCATCGTTGTAGTTATAGTTATCGTTATAGTTATAGTTATCGTTATAGTTATTGTTATCGTAATAGTTATTGTTATCGTTATAGTTATTGTTATCGTTATAGTCATCGTTGTAGTTATAGTTATCGTTATAGTTATAGTTATCGTTATAGTTATTGTTATCGTTATAGTTATCGTAATAGTTATAGTTATCGTTATAGTTATAGTTATTGTTATAGTTATCGTTATAGTTATTGTTATAGTTATTGTTATCGTTGTAGTCATCGTTGTAGTTATCGTTATAGTTATTGTTATCGTTATAGTTATTGTTATCGTTATAGTCATCGTTGTAGTTATAGTTATCGTTATAGTTATAGTTATCGTTATAGTTATAGTCATCGTTGTAGTTATAGTTATCGTTATAGTTATAGTTATCGTTATAGTTATAGTTATAGTTATCGTAATAGTTATAGTTATCGTTATAGTTATTGTTATCGTTATTGTTATCGTTGTAGTCATCGTTGTAGTTATAGTTATCGTTATAGTTATCGTTAGAGTTATCGTAATAGTTATTGTTATCGTTATAGTTATTGTTATCATTATAGTCATCGTTGTAGTTAAAGTTATAGTTATCGTTATAGTTATAGTTATCGTTATAGTTATAGTTATCGTTATAGTTATAGTTATCGTTATAGTTATCGTTATAGTTATAGTTATCGTTATAGTTATAGTTATAGTTATCGTTATAGTTATAGTTATCGTTATCGTTATAGTTATCGTTATCGTTATAGTTATCGTTATCGGTATAGTTATAGTTATAGTTATCGTTATCGTTATCGTTATAGTTATTGTTATCGTTATAGTTATAGTTATCGTTATCGTTATAGTTATAGTTATCGTTATAGTTATAGTTATAGTTATCGTTATAGTTATCGTTATCGTTATAGTTATAGTTTATCGTTATAGTTATCGTTATAGTTATCGTTATAGTTATAGTTATCGTTATAGTTATCGTTATCGTTATCGTTATAGTTATCGTTATCGGTATAGTTATAGTTATAGTTATCGTTATCGTTATCGTTATAGTTATCGTTATCGTTATAGTTATCGTTATCGTTATAGTTATCGTTATCGTTATCGTTATCGTTATAGTTATAGTTATCGTTATAGTTATAGTTATCGTTATAGTTATGACACTAATATATTATTACATTTATTTTTATTGTTAATATAGTTGTCATGATAGGTATTGTTATAGTAACCATTATATTTATAGTTCTTGCAGTGCTTATTTTTAGATTTATAGTTATCGTTATAGTTTTCGTCTGTTGATGTGGTTTCTAACATATCGTAAAATATATCTTTATTGTTATTATTATAATCATTGTTATAGTTATCAAATATCCAATCATCCTCTCCGACACTCTCTCAGGGGGTGGAGCTTCTGGTCTGTGACCTCCTCCTGACTCTGAGAACCAGCCTATGGCAGCGCGGGGGCGGGTCTAACGGAGAGCCCGGCCCCGCCCCCGGATCCCAACTGGCTGGATTCCAAAGGGACCTGAGCTCTTTGCGGAAGCTCGGACAAGCCCACAGACAGGCCCAGCACAAGGTGACCTTTGACCCCAGCCTACAGCTGACCTCTCCTCTCGACCTCCGCATGTTTAAACACGCGTGTGTGTGTGATTTCAGCTGTTCCTGCACGAGACGACGGTCAGGCTGATGGCCGGAGCCAGTCCCACACGCACACACCAGCTGCTGCGACACCGAACACACAACTACACGACAGCAGGTACACACACACACACACACACACACACACACACACACACACATGCTGCTGTATGATGGTGTTGATGTCCTGCTCTCTCTCTCTGTGTGTGTGTGCAGCGGACGGCGGCGAGCGCGAGAGAGCTCATGCCATCCTGCTGGCGTGTCGTCACCTGCCGCTGCCGCTGCTGACGCCGCCGGGTCACCGCGCTCGCCTGCTGGCCGAGGCCAAGCGCACGCTGGAGAGAGTCGGCGACCGGCGCTCGCTGCAGGACTGCCAGCAGATCCTGCTGCGCCTGGGAGGAGGGACCACCATCGCCGCGTCATAACACACACACACACACACACACACATATCAGCCCCAGTTAGATTTAGTTTAAACTGAACGTTTAGTCGTAAATGTGCTTAATGTGCTAGTTTACATGAGAACCAAACCTGTACGATGAGTAACAATGGAGAACAAACACACTGAGGGAGTGTTTGAAACATGACAGATTCATTTATGAAGAAAATGGCATATGAGCAGAAACGCACACACACACACACACACACACACACACACACACACACACAGACACTCACACTCACACACACACACACTCACACGCACACACACACACACACACACACAGACACTCACACTCACACACACACACACACACACACACACTGAATCTGCTTGAGCTGTATGTTAGCGATGATCCTGTTAATATTAGATGTATGTTAGTTTCTCACACACACACACATGCACGGTTCAGTCAGTGTTTGATCTAGTAAATAAACGGTTCGTCTTTCTGCAGCTACCTCACACACACACACACACACACACACACACACATTGTACAGAACTGTGTCTTATAGACCAAAGTCTTATAGAGCGCTAGTGCGAGACATACATGGAGGGTTTTATATAATTATTTCACATGACGACTTTAATGCTTCGTCGTGTGTCATTACTTCATATTTAGTTTCTGATGTGTTTTTGTTATTTTGCTTTAGTAGTTTGTCTTTATTATTTGATATATTTGGAAACGTGACAGCGGGACTTTTATTATGACAACACGTGATGATGTAAGACTCACACGCATCAGATGCGAGCTGTAAATAGAGAGAAATGAATATTTTGTGAGTTTTTTAGTGTTTTAATAATTTAATCTTAAGGTTCTGGTTGTGTTTTAATATCTAACTATCATAACTTTCTCCGCAGCTTCATCACATTCACTCGTTCTGCTTCACTCTTTCTTTCATGTGTTTGTCTGAATTTCTACGTCTTTTGAATTTTCTTTTTTTTTTGTAATAAAACTGCAGATGCCGTTGAAGAACCATCATGTGTTTGTGTGCATTTGATTCAACATTGTAGGAAGCCCGTTTCCGCCACTGAAAAAAAAGAAGATTTTTGTGACTTTTTATCTCAGAATTCTGAGTTATAAAGTTAGAATAGTCAGAATTCTAAGATAAAAAGTCAGAATAGTCAGAATTCTAAGATAAAAAGTCAGAATAGTCAGAATTCTAAGATAAAAAGTCAGAATTCTAAGATAAAAAGTCAGAATAGTCAGAATTCTAAGATAAAAAGTCAGAATTCTAAGATAAAAAGTCAGAATAGTCAGAATTCTAAAATAAAAAGTCAGATTTCTAAGATAAAAAGTCAGAATAGTCAGAATTCTAAGATAAAAAGTCAGAATTCTAAGATAAAAAGTCAGATTTCTAAGATAAAAAGTCAGAATTCTAAGGTATAAAGTCAGATTTCTAAGATAAAAAGTCAGAATAGTCAGAATTCCAAGATAAAAAGTCAGAATTCTAAGATAAAAAGTCAGAATAGTCAGAATTCTAAAATAAAAAGTCAGATTTCTAAGATAAAAAGTCAGAATAGTCAGAATTCTAAGATAAAAAGTCAGAATTCTAAGATAAAAAGTCAGATTTCTAAGATAAAAAGTCAGAATAGTCAGAATTCTAAAATAAAAAGTCAGATTTCTAAGATAAAAAGTCAGAATAGTCAGAATTCTAAGATAAAAAGTCAGAATTCTAAGATAAAAAGTCAGAATAGTCAGAATTCTATAATAAAAAGTCAGAGTTCTAAAATAAAAAGTCAGATTTCTAAGATAAAAAGTCAGAGTTCTGAGATAAAAAGTCAGAATAGTCAGAATTCTAAAATAAAAAGTCAGAATTCTAAGATAAAAAGTCAGAATAGTCAGAATTCTAAAATAAAAAGTCAGAATTCTAAGATAAAAAGTCAAAAAAGTCAGAATAGTCAGAATTCTAAAATAAAAAGTCAGAATTCTAAAATAAAAAGTCAGAGTTCTAAGATAAAAAGTCAGAATAGTCAGAATTCTAAAATAAAAAGTCAGAATTCTAAAATAAAAAGTCAGATTTCTAAGATAAAAAGTCAGATTTCTAAGATAAAAAGTCAGAGTTCTAAGATAAAAAGTCAGAATTCTAAGATAAAAAGTCAGAATAGTCAGAATTCTAAAATAAAAAGTCAGATTTCTAAGATAAAAAGTCAGAATAGTCAGAATTCTAAGATAAAAAGTCAGAATTCTAAGATAAAAAGTCAGAATTCTAAGATAAAAAGTCAGAGTTCTAAGATAAAAAGTCAGAGTTCTAAGATAAAAAGTCAGAATAGTCAGAATTCTAAAATAAAAAGTCAGAATTCTAAGATAAAAAGTCAGAGTTCTAAGATAAAAAGTCAGAATAGTCAGAATTCTAAAATAAAAAGTCAGATTTCTAAGATAAAAAGTCAGAATAGTCAGAATTCTAAGGTATAAAGTCAGAATTCTAAGATAAAAAGTCAGAATTCTAAAATAAAAAGTCAGAGTTCTAAAATAAAAAGTCAGATTTCTAAGATAAAAAGTCAGAGTTCTAAGATAAAAAGTCAGATTTCTAAGATAAAAAGTCAGAGTTCTGAGATAAAAAGTCAGAATAGTCCGAATTCTAAAATAAAAAGTCAGAATTCTAAGATAAAAAGTCAGAATAGTCAGAATTCTAAAATAAAGTCAGAATTCTAAGATAAAAAGTCAGAATTCTAAGATAAAAAGTCAGAATTCTAAGATAAAAAGTCAGAATTCTAAGATAAAAAGTCAGAGTTCTAAGATAAAAAGTCAGAATAGTCAGAATTCTAAAATAAAAAGTCAGAATTCTAAGATAAAAAGTCAGAATTCTAAGATAAAAAGTCAGAATAGTCAGAATTCTAAAATATAAAGTCAGAATTCTAAAATAAAAAGTCAGAATTCTAAGGTATAAAGTCAGAATTCTAAGATAAAAAGTCAGAATTCTAAAATAAAAAGTCAGAGTTCTAAAATAAAAAGTCAGAGTTCTAAAATAAAAAGTCAGATTTCTAAGATAAAAAGTCAGAATTCTAAAATAAAAAGTCAGATTTCTAAGATAAAAAGTCAGATTTCTAAGATAAAAAGTCAGATTTCTAAAATAAAAAGTCAGATTTCTAAGATAAAAAGTCAGAGTTCTAAGATAAAAAGTCAGAATAGTCAGATTTCTAAAATATAAAGTCAGAATTCTAAGGTATAAAGTCAGATTTCTAAGATAAAAAGTCAGAGTTCTAAGATAAAAAGTCAGAATAGTCAGAATTCTAAAATAAAAAGTCAGAATTCTAAGATAAAAAGTCAGAATTCTAAGATAAAAAGTCAGAATTCTAAGGTATAAAGTCAGAATTCTAAGATAAAAAGTCAGAGTTCTAAGATAAAAAGTCAGAATTCTAAGGTATAAAGTCAGAATTCTAAGATATAAAGTCAGGATTCCGAGTTATAAAGTCGACAATAATTGTTTTCCGATCCCTGCATTAACATAAAAACAACCCGAAAGCCTTTCTTCAAGAGGACTTCTATTTTAATGCCGGAAGACTTTTATTTTGGCACTTCCGGCAGGGCTCGGAGCGGAAGTTTGGCCGCGCGTCACACGTGTTTCGCAGGAGTAAACTCGAGACAGAAATGGCCAAGAACGACAAATTCAAGCAGAAAACAAAGTCAACGAGCGGAGCGAAGCAGAAGCAGAGGAAATGTGTGCTGATGTTCGACGACAGAGACCGACAGTAAGACACATCATTTCCCGCTTCACGACAGTACATCCGTTTACACGCGATTAAATTCTGTGGCATTAATGTGTTTAAACACACAAACACACACACAAACACACATAAACACACACACAAACACACACACAAACACACATAAACACACACAAACACACACGAACACACACACAAACACACATAAACACACACAAACACACACGAACACACACACAAACACACACGAACACACACACAAACACACACGAACACACACACAAACACACACAAACACACACAAACACACACGAACACACACACACACAAACACACACAAACACACACAAACACACACAAACACACACGAACACACACATAAACACACACGAACACACATAAACACACACGAACACACACACACAAACACACACAAACACACATAAACACACATAAACACACACAAACACACACATAAACACACACAAACACACACGAACACACACATAAACACACACGAACACACATAAACACACACGAACACACACACACGAACACACACACAAACACACACAAACACACATAAACACACATAAACACACACAAACACACACAAACACACATAAACACACACAAACACACACGAGCGATAATAATAATAACACACGCGTAATGAAACATTGTTTAAATAACGTTTATTCAGAATTGGGAAAAAGTTGGAAACGTCTTGGAGAAAAAAAAATGTCTTTTTCCTCAAAATTTGTATGTAGGCAAATTGTATAATAAAGTTAATTCTCATAATGTATTTTCACAAAGTTTCGGAATATTTTGTCACTATCGGAACACAATGATAAATAATTTCATAAGAATCTAAGGTTTTGTTTACATCTACCTTGTAATTATATATTTTGCTTTTTTTTTTAAATTTACAGTTAAACTGATCACAATTACTAAAGTAAGAACTTTAACAATATCTCAAGTGTAGTTTATGAAATCTGTTGTATTTTGAATCCAATCTTTCTTATTAAAGATGTAAAGTTTGTCATACTGACTTCAAAATGAAAGGATTCATTAGTTTGAATGAACATTGAACCAAAACTATAATAACATCTTAGTTGATGATTCAATTTTATTTTTGACGAACGCTCGTGACGATAATGTTTTGGTAGTGACAAAATCACAGAATTTGAACTCAAACGCTATTGTTTTGCATAATAAAACATACTTAAATACTAATTCTTTGCAGAAGTGCTCTAAAATGTTGTTTATTTCCCCCAAATAAATGATTGTGTGTCACCTTTTGTCACGACCACTACACTTTCCATGTTTTTGAGCAGTTTTACACACACAAAAACTACATTTGATCAAACACCACTCAAAAAAACAACGAAGAAACACTATAGAAACTTCACCACATGTGTCGGTCGTGACGATTTCTCGATATTTTTGAGCCTAGCTGAAAGCCAGCACCGTTCTGAAGAGATTTACACGCATAAAAACTCAATTTTACAGAATTAAACCCAATAAACGTTGGCTTAATTGCAGAGAAAGGTGTTTGGCAGTGACGTTCCTTACGGTCACACACAGATTCTCACACGTTTGAACACATTTAACTCAAAATGATGGTCTGTCTGCTATGAAAGAGAGGCCGTCAGAGGAAGATTTCCTGATTAAAACATGCAGACATGTTAAAATAAAGTTTAAAAAAAAAATCATATTTTTAAAAAATAACAATGGGGGAAAAAAATGCAAAAATGATTCAATTAGGGTTAGTTAGGGTTCAGGACAGCCACTTCCCAACTGAAAGCACCCAATAAATAATGATTTTATATCTATATATATATAAAGCGTACTGATGTTTTAAATATTGTTGTGCGGTTCAACAGATAATCGAAGGCTCTTAGTAAGGTTTTTTGGTTGTGGGACAGCAGTTTGCACCAATTCTGTTGACCGTTCTAGAGATTTCCTGACGGGTTTCCACAAGAGGAAGCTGGAGCGGCGGAGAGCAGCGCTGGAGGAGATGAAGAACAAGCTGAAGGAGGAGCAGAAGCGCATCAGAGAGGAGGTGAGGAGGATGATGATGATGATGATGATGAAGCAGCAGCTGATGATGATGTTCCTGTCTGATGTTCCTCCAGAGGCACAAAGAGTACCTGAAGATGCTGCAGGAGCGCCGCGAGGCTCTGGGTGAGTGTCACGTGTGTTGGGCGGGGTCGGACGTCAGCGTCATGTGACGCGTGTGTGTGTGTTTAGACGAGGCGGACGAGCTGGAGGACGTGATCACGGCGACGACGGAGAGCGTTCAGTACGACCATCCCAACCACACCGTCACCGTGACGACCATCAGCGACCTGGACCTGTCAGCAGACCGACTGCTGGAGCGACCGCAGGTGAACGGCACTAGCTAGCTCCATGTGGGTGAGTGAGCGAGCGAGGTCCGGCTGGTTAACGGTGCGTCTGTTGTTTCCACAGAGAGATGAACAGAGTGAAGAGGAGAAAACAAAAGCGCTTCCCAAGACGGCTGGAAATCCGCTCCTGTCCAAAAAGTATGAATTATTCACTCCTCTGTGTTCATAGTCAGCCTTATTTATATCGCGCTTTATCCAGTGATAAACGAGTGATTCGTCAGAGTCGGTGCAGATGATTCAGATTCATCATCGTGTGTTTCTGCAGGATCCAGAGCCTCACGTCGTCGCTCAACAGCCTCACTAAACAGAAGAGGCGGGGCAAACGGAGGTCCAAACAGGAAACGAGGCGGAGAAACCATCAGAGCGACAAGAAGTCGTCATCCACCCACGACAACAAACTCCGCCTGGGCAGAAGCACCAAAGCGCAGAGACGCAAACGAACGGGGCATAACGAGCGCAATCTGGACTGATGAACGTCAGACTCGAGCTGACGCGTGTCTGTCGGACTCATGGACTCGCATCGTTCCGCGTCTGTGTTTGTATTTTTACATGTTTGATAGGACAATAAAAAAAGAAACCTTACATGCTACAGTGTCATACTTTCATTCCCACATTAGGCCTGGTCACAACAATAACCGACACCACAGGCACAGGTTCCCCATCCGATCCGGACACGGCCCGGATCCAGCCAATCACGTTAATTGGTAAACCTCGGGATAAGCAGCGAGACAAAAATTAGCGTAGACGCCATTCTTCTTCTGATGTAACGAGTACATCTGGTGTTATAGGAAGTGTTCCCGCTTCTGGCTGACCTGATCTATGCAAAAATTGATCGTGTGTCATGTGTATGCCAGGTTAAATAGATGCGTTTTTAGTCTAGATTTAAAGTGTTAGAGATTTCATCAGGTCGTGATGAAATATATAACTGAGCATCATCGACATAGCAGTGGAAACTAATTCCATGTTTTCTTATTATATTGCAGATTGGCAGCATGTATATTGAAAACAGCAGAGGGCCTAACACAGATCCTTGTGGCACTCCATAGTTTACTATTGTTATCTTGATTTTTTCCCCGTTTAATTAGACAGAATTGTGTCGGTCTGATCGGTACAAGAACTGTGGATTGTTTTGGTTATTTTCTATAAGTTTGTGGAGATGCTCGGCTCTGGCTGCTTTTAGAGTCTTTCTATAGCGGGACGAACTGCCTTTCTTTCCACGCGATTCTGAAGACTTCTAAACGGGTTTGCGTTCTAGATTACGAGTTTCTCTTTTCAGTAATACTGTTGTACCATGGTACAGTATTTTTGTCTCTAACCTTTTTAAATCTCAACAACAGTATCTAATGGTGCACATGCTGCTAGTCATTTTCTCGAGGTCATTTGCGTGTTCGGGTACGATGAGCAGCTGAGACAGATCGGGCAGGTTATTTGTGAAATCTATAGTTGTCGGTAGAATTGTTCTGCCTAGTCGATATCGCGGCACAATCTGACAAATATCAGTATGCAGTACTACATCATTTTGCGGTAGAATTTCTATATCAGCAGGATTTAATCCATGTGATATAATTAAATCTAGAGTATGATTAAGACGGTGAGTGGGTCCAGTGACGTTTTGTTTGACCCCAAAGGAGTTTAGTAGTTTTGTAAACGCAGCCCCTAACGCATCGTTTCTATTGTCTACATGAATGTTAAAATCTCCAACAATCAGAGCTTTATCGACGCTGACCAGTAGGTCTGAGAGAAAGTCTGCAAACTCTTTTAGGAAATCAACATAAGGCCCTGGAGGTCTATAAACAGTAGCCAAAGCAAGAGATAGTAGCGACTTTTTACTTATACTAAATGTTACACTTTCAGATATAAGAATTTTAAATGAATTAAACCTGTAGTTTGTTTTCTGAGTAACGTTAAGAATATCTCTATGGATTGTTGCTACACACCGCCACGGCCAGTCGGACGGCATTTATTTTTATAACAGTAGCCAGGTGGACATGACTCATTTAGACCAAAATAATCATTTGGTTTAAGCCATGTTTCAGTAAGGCAAATTACATCAAGACTATTATCTGTGATTATTTCATTTATGATAACTGCCTTCGGTGTCAACGATCTAATGTTTAGTAGCCCTAGCTTTAGAAATTGTTTTTGTTCGGTAATTTTGCAAAATTCTGGTTTGATCACGATCAGGTTTTTTCTAGATCCTTTATTTTTATTGTTATTGCTAAACCTCATGCACAAATAGACACAGTTTCTATAGACTGGATTACACTCACATTTCTATCATTTAAGTGGGCAGAACACACTGTGATTTGAGGTTTGACTTATTGCATGTCCAGACATGACCACAAAGGTCATCCCTGAATTTCCTGTCTGTCTTGACATGACCATGGAGGTCCTACCTGAATTTCCTGTCTGTCCTGATATGACCACAAAGGTCATTCCCGAACTTCCTATCTGTTCTGATATGACCATGAGGGTCATTACCGAATCTACCTGTTTGTCCTGAAACGACCACTGAGGTGGTTCCTGAGGTTCCTGTCTGCCTTGACACAACCGCAGAGGTCTTATCAGAGCTGCCTATTTGCCTCTATGCTACCGCAGAGGTTGTTCCTGAACTGTCTGCCTGCCTCAATACGACCAGAGAGGAGGTTCTACTCAGAACTCTGGAGGGCGTTCCTGAGTTCCTGGCTTGTCCTATTATGGCCCTAGTGGTCAACGCTAACCTCTCTGTGTTTTATGTTTCAGGTTCACCCCCTCAACTATGGTGGTTTCCACAATTACCAGATCTGCTGTGGTGGTCGTCTGCTCCACCATGGGGGTATTCAAGCCCGTCTGCACTGCGGTGGTGGTCGTCTACTCCACCATGGGGGTCTTCAAGCCCGTCTGCACTGCGGTGGTGGTCGTCTACTCCACCATGGTGGTCTTCAAACCCGTCTGCACTGCGGTGGTGGTCATCTGCTTCACCATGGGGGTCTTCAAGCCCATCTGCACTGCGGTGGTGGTCGTCTGCTCCACCATGGGGGTATTCAAGCCCGTCTGCACTGCGGTGGTGGTCGTCTACTCCACCATGGGGGTCTTCAAGCCCGTCTGCACTGCGGTGGTGGTCGTCTACTCCACCATGGTGGTCTTCAAACCCGTCTGCACTACGGTGGTGGTCATCTGCTTCACCATGGGGGTCTTCAAGCCCATCTGTACTGCAGTGGTGGTCGTCTGCTCCACCGTGGGGGTTTTCAAGCCCGTTCGCACTGCTGTGGTTGTCTTCTGCTCTGCCCTGGGGGTCGTCAAATCCACCCTGGTCGTCTGCTCAACCTGCTTCACCCTGGTTGTCTGCTCAACCTGCTTCGCCCCGGTCGTCTGCTCAACCATGGAGGTCTTCAGAACCGTCCGCACTGCTGTGGTAGTCGTCTGCTCCGCTCTGGCCACCTGCTCAGCCTTGTTCCCCTCTAGCGGCTTGCTCAGCCTGTTCCGCCCTGCCCGCCTGCTCAGACTGATCAGCCTGTTCCGTGCTGGCCGCCTGCTCAGCCCAAATTGTCATGTCTTCTTCCACTTCATGGATCTGCCCCTGTATTTATTAATTCAGAATACAGACACAATCTCTAAGTGATGATACCTAGGTGAAAGAGTCTCTGTGTTGGGATTTATCTAACTTCTGTGACGTGAGACAGCTAGCAGACGGTCGGTTTAGCCAGTCTGTCTGCTTCCTGACCTGGGCCCCAGTTAGTCAAGGTTGAGCTCTAAGACTGTGCCATATTACTAGAGAGAAGAGCGGCACCACCCCAGGAGGGATGAATACCATCTCTTTTCAACAGGACAGGTCTGCCCCAAAAACTTTTCCAATTGTCTATGAAACCTATATTATTCTGTGGACACCATATAGACAGCCAGCCATTGAGTGATGATAGTCTGCTAAATATCTCATCACTCCTACGAACAGGAAGGTGTCCAGAACAAATTACAGTGTCTGACATTTCACCTGCAAGTTCACAAAGCAATAAGGAGCAACAGACGCAAACAATTCAGCAATTCAGCACCAAGGCAGACAGGAGCAATCGATCAGCATGTATTACTACTGTATAATTGTAACAGTAACAATTACAACAACCTCAGTAACGATAACTATATCCGGACTCATTCTAACAAAGAGGACTATCTCAATGTTTCTCCAGGCGACTATTCTCCAGCGTCCCTCCTGTGTTATCTCCAGTGTGTTCTCCTGTTCTCCACTCCAGCATCTTCCTTCATCCAAGTCTCCAAGTCTGCCGAACTCGCCTATACCAACGAGAAGGGTGCATCCATCTGTCCTCCCTCTGCATGATCTCCTGTAAGAAGAGATCTCCTGTTTACCTGCCATCATCCCATCTGCTCTGTTGCCTTCAATAAAGACATTGGTTTAACTGTATTCCTCAGTCTGAGTCTCATTCCGCAATAGAAGACTGGACCTGTACAGCAGACAGCACAATCCTCACAAACTCTTTTGGTGCCAAAGATCTGCTCCTATCCTTCTACCAAAATGATTGTCCGATTGAGAATTATGTGTAGGAATGTTTAGAGCTCTCCAACATGGTCCCCTGGAATGGGAGTGCTTTAAAAACTGTTTTTTTGGAGTGGATTTGATTATTTTCTTTTCAAAAAGTTCCCACCTGCTTCAGAAACCACTTGTTCTCTGCAGAGCTACAAGGATGATATATTGTTCATATGTAGATCTTCTGTCATAATAGGTGAAGTGGTTGACATTATCACTCCACCATCCCAACCTGCACATTTTTCTTCTGTCCTTCAGTCCCCTGTAGCACAATCCATCAAATTATGATCAGCCCTAGATCTCCTCATGCAAGCACGTGATTCCAAAGTTCATTCCGGCCTGGTAGTTAACATTAAGAGTCCCATACCCAGAGCCATGAAGACTCTTTCTTTAAGCATGAATTTGATTTCCAAGTCAAGTCCTTTAATTTCAATACAGACAGCTGTGAAGAGGCATAGTACCTCCAAAGATTTGTCAATGCCTGTTTTCTCCTGTAAATCCATTCCAGATTCTTGTCCACCATGGGGGTCTTCGAGCCCATCTGCACTGCGGTGGTGGTCGTCTACTCCACCATGGGGGTCCCGTCCACCATTTTGTCCCGTCCCATCATGGCTGCCATGCCTGAGCCCTCAGCCAAAATGACCACCTCGCCTGCGTCCCTGGGATTAGTCAAGTCAAGTCATCTTTATTTATATAGCGCTTTTTACAATGCAAATTGTGGCAAAGCAGCTTTACATTAATAATTGGCAAATAATTTTTGGCTGCACAGCAGCTCCCAAAGAAAATGGTGTCATTGTCCAGCTTATTCTATATATTATTGATTCATTCTGTTGCAAAGATCAGTAGTTATTAGTCTAGTTAATTTATGTATATCAGCACTGGAGAAAGCGGTAACGTAATCATCTGGCTCAGCTCAGTTCGCATACAACGGTGCCAATGCAGGCATATCAAAAACACTGCTGAATATCAAGCAAGTGTCCCCGACTTAAGCAAGCCAAAGGCAACAGTGGAGAAAAAAAACCTTGGGAGAAACCAGGCTTAGTCGGGGGGCCAGTTCTCCTCTGGCCAACAGTGAACACTTGTCCGATACTCAGGCAGAGTTACAGGTCATTAAGCCTATTAGTGGAGTACGGACATGGCTCCAGTCCCTGAGGACAGCCTAGAGTTGACTCCAGTCCCAGAGTACAGCCTAGAAAAGGCTCTCCACCTCGAGTTCAACCCTACCAGTCCACGACCAAGGAGACCGTCTTTGTGCTGTCTGTTCCGCCTTGGTCCCTGGAATGGCCCGTGCCACCATGGTCCTTGGAGTTGCCCTCCACCATAGCGGTATGCCCACATCGCCATGGCCCCCTGACCGACCTACACCTCTTTGACTCTGAGGTGCCAGCACCTCCTTGTTCAACTGCGCTGGCGGTACTGTCCTGGTCCTCTAAGATACCGGCACCTCCTTGGTCCACATGCATGGCCGGCACAGCCCTAGAGGTTTCCAGGCCATGGATGAGTTTTGTACTATGCTGCTTCCAGGAATGCACTGCAGCATGACCCTTTATGTTGACTCCCTCATTATTGAGATTCATATCTGAGTCTTGATGACTGCGTTATAATACTAGATTATAAACTTAAATGGAAGTCAGTGATAAACATGGGAAACTGTGACTAATAGAATAACATGTAAACAATGGAAAATTACTTTCTTTTTTAGTATTTTGGAATTTCTAGTCTTTTAAAGTGTATTACAAGTACTTGATTTTTGTAATCTGATTACGTAATCCAGATTACATGTAACCAGTTACTACCCAGCTCTGTCCCCGAGTTTACATCCAACATTCAATACGGGAAAGCTGAGTATCACTCGGAGGTGTAGTCGAAACCAGATTCTCTGAGACCAAGACCTAAACTAACACCAAGAGCATTCAAAATCATCACTGTTAAAAGTGCACTGCTCTGTGTCTCTATGTGCCCAATGTATAGAGAGTAAAATGTAACTCTGAGTCAGTGTCACTATATATAAACTAGGTGGATTTTAACACTCGATTGGTGAGGTCAGAGGAAGTTCTCAACCTCAGGAGGGGCTGATAGTGTTTAGAGGAAGAGCTGTAATTATATATAGTACAATGAAGAGAAAGACTGACAGAAACAGAAAATGGCTGATAAGTGTGATCTGTGTCTGCTGGGACTGATCGTTCTCTCTTCACTTCTCACAGGTAAACTAATCTGTATTTTCTCTAAAGACATTTAGTGGAATTAGTCTGGAAAGAGTTCATTTGAACATGCTCTGTTTATTCTTGTTGTGTCGTGTTTCGTACAGATCGTACTGTATTAATCCTGATACTGGACATTGAGTCACTCAGACATCTGATGATGAACAATAATCTTCATATTAAGAGATTTGAACAGAAAAATAGTTTATTCTGAGAGTGTGAAGTGAGGAACAAAATAATGTATGATCTGCATCTTTTACTTTTTATGTCGGTGTTGTTCAGCATCACATTGAATAAAACTAATTCAAATTGTCCTTGTTTGAATGATCATTATGATCTATATTAATAAATGAAGGCAAAACACTATTTCAGGTTCCAGTGGAGTGGATGATGATCATGTGTTCATCAGTTCTGGTGAAAATGTCCGTCTGCCCTGTAATAATGATCTTTCTGACTGCAAATCAACTACATGGATCTATGACAGACATTCATCTGCAGATGAACTGATTGTTGGAGGGATAAAGAAGAAAAACACAGAGAGACATGAGAGACTGAGTCTGGAGTGTGACTGCTCTCTGAACATCAAGAACGTCACAGAAGAAGATTATGGATCTTACATCTGCAGACAATATGTGAATGGAAGAAAACAAGGACCTGATGCACGTGTTGATCTGCATGTTCTTCATGGTAAGTTCATGATCAATTAAAAAGGCAGATTCTCTCTTTAAACTCAGATGAAGAGTCTGTGCCTTGTGTTCAGTTTCAGTGTCTTCATCATCATCATCATCATCATCCTCACAGACTGAGATCAGTCCAGGTCTCTCTCTGACTCTCTCCTGTCAGTTGTATTCATTCTCCTGTGATGATTTGGTCGATTATGAGGGACTTCATCTGTCGTGGGTGAATCAGACTGGTGTCGATCTGACAACAGACTCCAGATATCAGATATCATCAGATCACTGTAACATCACTCTGACTACAACACTCCTGAATGAAGATGACAACAGAGCGTGGAGATGTCAGCTGACTCACAGAAATCGACTCCAGACCTCAGTCAGATTCACTGTCAAGTATTCAGGTGAGAAACAACTATTACTACAGTGAAATATGATGTTAATGTCCTACAGATGATGATCTGAACATTCAGTCAGCGGCTCAAACTCTGAGAAGAAATCAAGCCAAACTACAGCAGCAGCTCCTACACAAGGTTCATGATCACTGTCACACATCATCAGTGTCTCACTTCACTGCTTCACACTGGCTTTCATCAATCCATCCTTTAATTCGTACAGAGAAGCAGAATTCATGAAATCCTCCAAACTCTGAGAGGACAGCAGCTGCACAAACACCTGTATTTACTGAACAACAAGCTGTTTATTCATGTCTTTCTTATTTCAGTGTTTTACAGAGTCAGTCACTGAAAAAGAGCTTGTTGAATTTGTAGACCTCAATCATTCACACAAACAGGAAGTCAGCTTGAACGCTAATGTAAAGAGTACATCAACTAGAGTAAATAAACTCCTTCATGTATGATGAAGATGTTTGTATGTGTCATCATGTGTTGAACTGAACTAACAGACGTGATCCACAGATCCAGCGGACACAGCATCAGAAACTGAAGTCAGTGTGACTGCTGGATCATTCTTCAGAGGTACGACATGTTCATTTACAGCATTAAACTCTCCGTCAGTCTGTAAATGCTTCATCAAGAACTGTTCATAGTTGAATCCCCTTGACTTCAGTCATTTCCAGTTTCTCTTCTTCCACACGTGTTTCCTGCAGTGATTGTGATTATTGTTGAGATGGCAGTGTTTGCTGCTCCTACTGTGATTCTTCTTCAGATCATCTGTGCAAGAAGAGCTGGTGAGTTTGAGCTTCACACAACCTGATGATTCACACTCGTCTGATCTGCAACAATCTGCAATCATGGTAAAAACACATACGAGAGGTCAGTCGATGCTTTTATTTTCCAGGGAGGAAGGACTCGCAGCACCCAGGGGAAATAGAGATGCCTACAATATGACAATAAAATACTGCTGAGTTTGAGCCGATCTCAAACAAGATTTAAAAGCGCAAAAACTCACAGAGGATTGTTCATGGTGTTATTTTCTTCTTCTCAGAAAAAACGCTGATCACCCTGAAGAAATAGTGACACCATCAAGTTTAAATTATTTATAGTTTTAATTTCATTTATATGTAAATTTGCACACAGTGTTCAAAGTCTTTCTTGTGGTTCGTATATAAACTGCTTCAAATATAATATTAAATACAGTAATGGACTGACTATAATCATCTCTCTGTTCTGTGATGGAGCTGCTTCATGATATTGTTTTTTAGCATTTTCTGTTTATTTTGAATGATTGCTACTTATTTTCTCAATAAAATCTCTGCAATTGTTTAATGTCTCGTTTCCTGAGATATTTGTCACAAATATGGTGAATCTCCTTCATGAGCTCGTAATGTGAGGATGTTAAACTGTGAAGATGAACTAATAGTGTAACGATTCATTCATGTTTATATGATTCATATAACTTTAGTTCAGAAATACACTTTGATAAACTTTAACACACTTCACCTTCTCTCACATCCGGGTAATTACAGGGAGTGCAGAATTATTAGGCAAGTTGCATTTTTGAGGATTAATTTTATTATTGAACAACAACCATGTTCTCAATGAACACAAAAAACTCATTAATATCAAAGCTGAATATTTTTGGAAGTTTTAGTTTTTAGTTTTAGCTATTTTAGGGGGATATCTGTGTGTGCAGGTGACTATTACTGTGCATAATTATTAGGCACCTTAACAAAAAACAAATTTATACCCATTTCAATTATTTATTTTTACTAGTGAAACCAATATAACAGCTCAACATTCACAAATATACATTTCTGACATTCAAAAACCAAACAAAAACAAATCAGTGATCAATATAGCCACCTTTCTTTGCAAGGACACTCAAAAGCCTGCCATCCATGGATTCTGTCAGTGTTTTGATCTGTTCACCATCAACCACAGCCTCCCAGACACTGTTCAGAGAGGTGTACTGTTTTCCCTCCTTGTAAATCGCACATTTGATGATGGACCACAGGTTCTCAATGGGGTTCAGATCAGGTGAACAAAGAAGCCATATCATTAGATTTTCTTCTTTTATACCCTTTCTTGCCAGCCACACTGTGGAGTACTTGGACGCGTGTGATGGAGCATTGTCCTGCATGAAAATCATGTTTTTCTTGAAGGATGTAGACTTCTTCCTGTACCACTGCTTGAAGAAGGTGTCTTCCAGAAACTGGCAGTAGGACTGGGAGTTGAGCTTGACTCCATCCTCAACCCGAAAAGGCCCCACAAGCTCATCTTTGATGATACCAGCCCAAACCAGTACTCCACCTCCACCTTGCTGGCGTCTGAGTCGGACTGGAGCTCTCTGCCCTTTACCAATCCAGCCACGGGCCCATCCATCTGGCCCATCAAGACTCTCTCATTTCATCAGTCCATAAAACCTTAGAAAAATCAGTCTTGAGATATTTCTTGGCCCAGTCTTGACGTTTCAGCTTGTGTGTCTTGTTCAGTGGTGGTCGACTTTCTGCCTTTCTTACCTTGGCCATGTCTCTGAGTATTGCACACCTTGTGCTTTTGGGCACTCCAGTGATGTTGCAGCTCTGAAATATGGCCAAACTGGTGGCAAGTGGCATCTTGGCAGCTGCACGCTTGACTTTTCTCAGTTCACGGGCAGTTATTTTGCGCCTTGGTTTTTCCACACGCTTCTTGCGACCCTGTTGACTATTTTGAATGAAACGCTTGATTGTTCGATGATCACGCTTCAGAAGCTTGGCTATTTTAAGACTTCTGCATCCCTCTGCAATATATCTCACTATTTTTGACTTTTCTGAGCCTGTCAAGTCCTTCTTTTGACCCATTTTGCCAAAGGAAAGGAAGTTGCCTAATAATTATGCACACCTGATATAGGGTGTTGATGTCATTAGACCACACCCCTTCTCATTACAGAGATGCACATCACCTAATATGCTTAATTGGTAGTAGGCTTTCCAGCCTATACAGCTTGGAGTAAGACAACATGCATAACGAGGATGATGTGGTCAAAATACTCATTTGCCTAATAATTCTGCACTCCCTGTATTTTTGAAATACTTATAGATGTTGTCCTAAAATCATTTCAGCAACTTTGTTTGAGTATAAAGATACAGAGAGCGTGTAGATAAAGTGTGTGTTAATACAATACAACACTACAGTAAACGCTGTACAGACAAAGTCTGATTCTGGCCAAGCCCCGCCCATTCAGACACAAAGCGGCCAATGGAAGCTGCACGTAGTGAGCAGCCAATCAGATTGAGCTGATGTCAGCTCCAGTTGGTGTTCATGCTGTCTGAAGGTGAGAATATAGTCACGCTTTAACACGGACACACAAACAGACTCTTGAAAATACACTTCCAGAAGTTCGTTTCATTCATAGAAGAAACTTAATTCAGATGAATGTTAGAAACTGTAAATGTTTTGGTTACTTTAATTAAAACTGGGTTAAAATTCAGGGTATTAAACAGGCTGAACTTATGCTACTGTTAACTGAAAAGATAGAGCTGAATGTCAAGAAAGAAGAGGAAATGACATCAGTGACACCATCAATTCACACTCTATGGGTTTCACTGCTCTATGTGTTAAAATAACTGAGTCCTCACCCTCAACAGAAACCTGTTTCTAAACCTCCACAGTGAGATCACAGCTCTGAAAACACTAGAACTGCTGAAAATAGTTCACTATTCACTATTTCAACAGTGAACACTTGTCCGATACTCAGGCAGAGTTACGGGTTATTAAACCGATTTGGAATCGCAACACCGGCGTCCACTTACCTTCGTCCACTTACCGGCGTCAAATATGATTAACAAAATATGATGTTAATGTCCTACAGATGATGATCTGAACATTCAGTCAGCGGCTCAAACTCTGAGAAGAAATCAAGCCAAACTACAGCAGCAGCTCCTACACAAGGTTCATGATCACATGATCACTGTCACACATCATCAGTCTCAGTTTGTGAAAGTAATGTCTTGATGTTGTTTTGTTTTTAATAGTTGTACCATCATCTACAGAAATGGCACTGAATCCAGTCTCTCTCGGTGTGTATGAACATCCTCCTCATTTCTGTTCTTGTTTTCAGACTCTGGAGTTTCTAGAATCAGGATCTAAATGTATTAATGTGACTGTAATATCGTCTCTCTCTCAGCGATTGTGATTGTTGTCGCTTCATTCGCTGTTCTCCTTCCTGCTCTTATTCTCTGGATGATTCGTAGAAGAAGAGTCGGTGAGTTTTTACAGTTTCTCATATTTTGTAACAACAGACAAAAAGTTCAAGACAACTGAATTACTTTTTACAGGGAAAAAAGAGTTCCTGTTAGACAGAGTTTCATGTTTCTATTCTACAGCACTAGAGTTCTTCTAAAAATCACCTGTATTGGAGACTGCATTATGAGTTTGATCATAAATATTCCCTTGACATTATGTTTCAGATCACAGAAGAAGGACTGATGACTCTGAGGTGAGTGTTGAGGGTCGATCCGTGAGTTATCAGTGTTTAGCTCTGATCCTGAAATATGACACTATTATTAGTCAGATTATATAATGACAGGTTCGTGTATTTGTACTGTTTCTGGTCTAAAGTCACAGATAAGAATTTATATGATGGAACCAACGACACCATCATTATTTACATTCATCCACTGCCAGTGAACAATGATTCATCTTCAATCATCTCTGCATATTTGTGTATATTTGTAACATGGAGTCAGCGGGTTGAAATCCAAGTGCAGCTTTATTTCCAAAATAGTCATACGGGCAAAGGTCAACTCAACAGCAAACAGTAGTAACAGGGAAAAGGCAAGCTCGTGGTAAATAATCCAGGCTAAGCTCAAAAAGGCAGGCAGATAAACAACAGAACGATGACACAGGCAGGATCCGAAAACAGGCAAAACAAGACAAGGATAGCGCTCAGAAATGTTACAGGATTAACAAGGCTTCGCAAATAACCTGGGCAACAGAACAGACTCAAATAGTGAACTAGATTGTTTGCAGGTGGGCCGTAATCAACATAAGGGACTTCTGGGAGATGTAGTGTGAATGATAAAGTCCTTGAAATGGGAGGGCAACATCTAGTGGCAGGTGGATGGAGGACAACGGAACAGATTCATAACAATATTTGACACTGTTGTAATATTTCATATTTCCATTGATGTTTAGGAGCAGACAGACGATCATGTGATTTATACTGAGGTCACTGCGGTCAGAAAAAAGCAAGACAAAAAGATCAAGGTGAGCAAACACTTCCTTGATGTTCTCCAGCTTCTCTCAACATGATAGTTTGTGTTTTCTTCTGAATGAGTGTCAAACATCACGCTGTAATAATTGTGTGTTGAAACAATAACTGTGATGTTCCTTCAGGTTCGCTGTGATGATAGTGTGACTTATGCCTCCATCAGAGGAGCAAAAGCTGGATCTCAGGAAAACCGCCACAAATCAGTCAAATAATTACACAAAAAACCACACGAGCAGAAGAACATGAATCTGATGGTTTCATTAGAAACACTTTCAACACCTTTTACATGTTAACAAACAAACTCAAGTGATGCTCTGGTTTATTTGTCATTTTTCTCACTTCAGCATGTTTTTGTGTCGTTTCTGTCTGCTTGTTGATTAGTTAAAGCTTGTGTCTTTATTATTAATTCAGAGCTGCAGGTTTGAACAAAGTCTAGAAAATGAGGACAGTTAGATCATTCTCATTAAATCATGTATTTTCTCCAGCAGTAATTCACTGTCAGCTTGCACTAATTGTGAGAACAGCCAAAACTTGATGATGTACGTGTTGATCACGAAATGACAGGAATGATCGTTTGGAGTTTGATCAGCTGCTTTCAGCAACGCTTGTGATATTATACTTTATTTGTCAATAATAAAGTAGCCTATGTCAAACGTGCGTTTATGGTGAAATATATCTTCTGTTATTATGAATATTATGAATTTTCTTGACCCTGTAGACGTGACACAGAAACCTCCCCTGATTGTATGAGCTCAAAGCTTTACATCAAAACGGTACAAAATGTTGCATATGAAGACAAAACTATCATTAAAATAAGCTAAAACAACAACAAAAACCATTTCTTATTTCAGTTCAGCAAGATACACTCAGTGTGACACTGTTTTCTGTGCTGTTTTCACTGCTGAGAAACATGGAGACATGTGAGAACTCAGTTAGTTTGACCACACAGTGATTACAGAAACACACTTGAAGAAAGAACAGGAACTGAGATCTTCTGAGATCATCTCTGAACCCAGTTTGGACTGAATTCTCACACATTTCGGGGGCGTTTTTAGCTAAAAAAACCACAAACACTGCAAACTTTTGAAAACGGGTTTCAAAGTGCAGGTTTTTGAGGACGATGCTGTTATTGTCGCAGTGTAAACTAGAAAAACATACATGTTCAGACAGTGGCAACTATTGGCCTGGCAGCACGATACGGATAATGGTTGTGAATGAATGTCCAAATAAAGAAGATAAAAAAATGCATTCATGCATAAAAGAAAAGTAATCCATATGAATCCAGGAGGTTAATAAAGGGCTTCTGAAGCGAAGTGATGTGATTGTGTAAACCAAATATCCTTATGTAAAAAAACGCAAATGAGTGACCCGTGACTCGACATGTGAGGCAGGATGAAGGAGTATCGTGAGTTTAGACGTCCCTCACGGTTCAAATAATGCCCTGCGACAAACTCAAGCTCCTCTTCTCTTATAGCGATATTCTCCGACACTTCCCTTTATAATTTCTCGTTAATGTCTCGTGTCTCTGTGCTTCGGACTTTTGTTTTCCCTGTGTCACATGTCTGTATGTTTTTCCCTTGGCTCCTTAGTTGCTATGGTTACCGTCATTATTAGTTAGTGTGTTGTGTCATTCGTCTCATTATCTCCTTGTGTTCCTTGGTATTTAAGCCCCGAGTTCTTTCTGCTCCTCGTCGAGCGTTGATATTGCTTTGATGGTTTGTCTGATGTTATTTCTCCTAGTCATCTCTCCTGTTTTGTCTTGTGATTTTGATTAAACGTGTTCCTTTAGGAATTCCCTCATCACGCGCTTCATTAACAGTTTTAGACTGATTGGTGATGGTGTTCTGTTTTCTCTCTCCTTGAGTTGCCAGTCGTTGGCTCTCTGTGAGCCTCCTTGACTAATGTGAGCGTCGTCAGCCTCCTCGTGTTTTAGAGAGTTGCCTTATTGAGGTCTCCACTCGCTAAAGCTCCGCTAGGATAACAGTTTTGAGTTGAAGGCTCTCTGTGAGTCTCCTCACATGATATCCTGAGTGTGGAGCATTGGTAGGCCTCCTCTCGATAGTTATTATGCTGAGACTCCCAGAGCTTGACTATTATTTGCTAAGTCATCGGACTCTCTGTGAGCCCTAGGGGACGCAGCGTGTCGTTCCCTATTCTCAGGGAACCATGATTACACGCGTAACCTGAGACGTTTTCCTTCTCGCCTCCAGTTTTCCTGTTTCTTCTTGGCAGACTTCAAGCTCTGACTCTTACCAACTGCCCACAGCCATTGATTTTATGCTATGGATAAATAATAAATAATTGAATTAGGCTGATAAAACGTTTAGGCTGCTCTACCGCTGCGGTCTAACAGCGCTCGCCAATGTCAAAATGATGGAGATGGCCAATCAAATCAAAGAAGGCGGGTCTTGCTGTTTAATATTATTGTAAATTCGTGGAAGACTGAATTGATGCAGGACTTTTAAGCCTAAAGACTCTTAATATGCTGAAATATTGACAGTAAACGCATTAATGGATGTTCTCGCTTCGGTAATTCAAAAGTATAATCGTATGTGACGATATTGCTCTAGCTAATTATTACAGTGAAAGCTAAAGTAAGCCCAAGTGGTTTATAATGCTGTCGAGAACGCTGCTCTACCATTAGCAGAATCACCGACTTGCGTCCTCCCGTCCTCAGGAGCTCGTTCTCCTGCGCTACAAACACGGCATTTCTCAACACCGAACACGAGAAGTTCGCAGTGTGTGTGGAGTGTCCTTAAATCTGGTGATCGATGATCAGTTTAACGTCTCATCCGAAGGACGGTGTTTTCTGGCAGTATAGCGTCCCCATCACTGTACTGGGGCGTTAGGACCACAGACACAGGGAGAGCGCCCCCTGCTGGCCTCACCTCCACTATGGCTTATTAATGACATTACTACTCCAGGATATTACACAAATCACGAGTACACATGAATTGATGTGATGAATTCAGCACCTAACGCCTAAATGATCCGAGTTCCACTGCGGCTCTTGGACCGTCTGCGTGACATGATTTTTGTCCTCAGCACAGACAGCTGATACTTGTGTACACTATTTGTGTGCAGCCGGATTTGTGTGTCTGTGAGGACTGTGCAAAGGTCCGCTGGGTAGTACGCACATGAATAACACTTGTGCGCTAAACAGAGCTGAACGTGGAGAGTTAAATATGCCCAAACCTTGAGGCCCGGTTTCACAGACAAGGTTTAAATTAAGCCAGGATTAGGCTTTAGTTCAATTAGGACATTCAAGTAACTTTTATAAACGTACACTCGAAAAAAACATTACTGCTGTGGATCTTGAGAGAAGAAATGTCAGTGCAAGTCACTTTCAGTTAAAACAGCTCAAACATGCATTTTAGTCCAGGACTAGCTTAAGCCTTGTCTGTAAAAACGGGGGTAAGTGTACTTATGCTTTCTATCCACCAACACATTGACGGAAATGAATGATATGACCAGATTTATACAATTCAAAACCTTTATTATTAAGCTTTAAAAGAATGGAACATGAGAATAAAATGGCTTTTAAAACATTGCTAAGCAAAACATATTACTTTAATTGGAACTGCTTGTGAAACAAATTAAATGAATAAATACAAACAAACCAAAAATAGCCCCAATATGAAACTATAACAATATTAAACTATTACACAACAAGGGCATTTTCAGTTCATGCAAAATGTGTTTAGTTTGATCAAGTTCTTTAAAGCGGTCATGAAATGGGGAATCTAGTTTTCCTTTGATATTTTCACATTTCAAAAATGGTCCCATCTTGATAGGAATATTAAAAAGACTTAACAGACATTAAAGAGTAATAGAAACAATAGAATTAAAAGTAATAGAGAGTGGCTCGGGTACAGTAATTGAGAGTAATGGTGCAACATGCAAGCAAACATGTTAGTTAAAATGCGTAATCTGTGATCAATTTTTGTTCTGATATGTAAAGTGACTCGTTTTAGCCGCTAAATTGTTACTTAGTAACAAACTTCTATGACTAGAACTTCGAAAAGTGGACCTCTAGGAACATTATAAAATAATAAAAAGAAAACATGTCATTGATACTTTAAAACTAGTTTAAAACGCATATAGAATATATTTATACTGTTTTTATTGGGTCACTATCTCTTTAAAACTTTCTCTTCTTAATTGTTTTCCGCTGGTTTCATCTACAATCAACAAAGTATTCAATGTAGAGTTAAGGCATTGTGTTTATGAAGCACTTAGAAAGAAGTTTAACTAAAGCGCTAAATAAGATTTCAATGAGGGATAACAAAAGATAAACAAAAGTTATCATTATGACATTTAATCACATTTTAACAAAGATAAAAAGCATGATATTAAAAATAATGTACTAAACTAAAATCGGTGGCAATATGTGATTATAAAAATGGACGTGAAAAATAAGTGTTAATAAAAGAAGCGGGACAGGACCTAATGTGCGTTCCCTTTTCTTTGTACCGGTTCAAAATCTGAGAAAGTAGCTGCTTTTTCTGTATGGAATTATATCGCTGCCAAATTTTTGCGCATGCAAAAGGAAATTTCGCGCGCGCATAAACTGAGTTTTGAGGAGAATTTTCGTCTCGCAAATAAGAAAGCAGTGATTGGCTGGAATTCTGGCATATTGTAACGCTGGTTTGTGTTGAGAAAGCGAGCCCTTGGCGTTTAGCGAGCACTCAGAGCAGGTATCAGGAGAACGAGCAAGTGGAGCGTTGCACGTGCGAAAGAGAATGTCCGCGCACATCCAAATAAACCTCTTTTAAATGCAAAACTGATTTTCGTTCGCTCGAAATACTTTCTTATTTGCGAGACGAACATTTCTCCTCAAAACTCAGTTTACGCGAAATGCCCTCAAAATATGATCTTGTGCGCGCAAAAATTTGGCAGCAATATAATTCCATATTTATGCAGGCACCATCTAAATGTCAATTGAAGAATGCTTACATTCTCAGAATCAAGACAGAGTACAATGAAATAAACTCCTACCAGTGAACAGAACCAGTATCACGACTGCAGGAAAAAAAATGATAAGATAAAGCTTATTAAAAGAAGTTATTGGTCAAAATAATGCTATGTGGACACTCTCACGCTGTCTGATCGATTGCTCCTGTCTGCCTCGCTGCTGAATTGTTTGAGTCTGTTGCTCCGTATAGCTTTGATTTGAATCTATTTATTGTCATTTTTCATTATTTCATTTTTCATTCATCATTATTGTCATGTTTGTTGTCTACTTTATCTTCACTATATACCTGATATTGTCTAATATTGCCTATCACATTAATCTGCCGTCGCTAGTTTTTAATCTTTTAATCTGAATCACCATCACAACGCGTTAGCATTACGCTAGTTCGTAAACTTGTTATCCGTGCCCACCGTCATTTCTGTCGCGCGCTCCTTTTCTATGGAGGACCAGGAGTGCCACATAAAAATAACACGAAGAATCAATTAATTAAATTAATAATTCAAATATAAAAATGTATATATATATAAATCACTTTTTATATGGGCAAATTAATAGACATATTTAAAGTTGTTTATTTAATTCCTGTTTTTAACTGTAGTTTAATAAAACAATAAATTCAAAAAAATGTTTTTTTAAATGTATAAATAGACGAATTTGATTTATTTAATGAATTTTTTTAAAACGTAGGATTAATAAAACGATAAAAAGTACATTTGTAAATCATTTTAAATGCGCATTTAAATCGCTTTTTTTTTAAAAGAATTTGGCAAATGCTTTTCTCTCTCCATGTACCAATTGCTTTTCTTTTTCGGTTTGCCAAGTGATTTCTTTATCCATTTGTCAATCGAGTGCTAAAATGCCATTGGACAATACACATGTGGGAACAACCAATCAGACTCTGTCCACTGTTGCGGTCCTACTGTGGATGGGAAAATAATGGAGGATGAGTTTCTTAACTTCCTCTGGGTTAAAATAAAAACGATGAGTCAAGATCAAATAGCCTCAAGTGCGTTTGACTCCGAGTGGATAGAGTCGTGGAAAAGCTGTTGTTTGAGCTTTTGTCCAGACGCTAAACAACGGTGTGTGACATGTGAAGGTGGCCAGAAGTGTCACAAGTTTCAGCTGAAGTGCCGACACAACCACTAGAGGGCACTCCACCCTGGACTCTCACTCACACTCGCATTCAGTCACACGGACTACATTTCCCATAAACCCCTCACCCAGTCACTGATTACCGCACCAGCTGCACCTCATCACACAGTCACCAATCACCCACACCATATAAGCACTGCTCACACTTCCGTTCACTGCGAAGTTTTGATTTTGGTGATCCTGTCAATTCCGACCGTTTATCTCCTGTGTTTGTTTTCACCGTTTTGGATTCTGCCTGTTTTTTCCCGGTGTTTGATTCTTGCTGCCTGTCCCGATATTTCCTGCCTGTGTGGTCACTACGATTCTGCTCATCCTCTGCCACACCTGTTTGCTGATATCTGACCATACCTCTGCAGTAAATATGCCCTGAAAGAAATAGTAGACCTGTATAAAAGACAAAGTTCCTCTATTGTAATTGGTCATAGAGTTAATCATCAAAAGCTGCTTGGTAAACTATGACAAAGGCGTGTGTCTAATAGCATTCTGAGATATCTGATATACTGGTAATCAGAGTATGATAGTTAAATGGGGTAATAGTGTCTCGACTGCTTTTGCAAATAAATAAGAATGTGTCTTTAAATAATAAAAACTAACATCTAAAACTTGTTTTGTCTCTTATCTCAAGAATCAGTGAGATTAAGTTTGTTAGAATTTCACGTGCGTTTTTATTTATGTCAAAACAAAAAAGTGACAAGGAAGCAGAAAAAGAACTGCAGCGTCACAGTAAAATGGCGACACCTATTGACAAAATTACTACATGACAACACTTCCAATTAATTTTACAACAGCATTAAGCCATTTTAGTAAATTATATTAATACAAACTAGTAAGGTCTTTTCCTTAGTGTTTTTTCTCAGTGGTATTTGTCCATTCTGGACACATTCACGAATGTAATGATAATGAATGTCTATGTGTTTAGTTCTTGAATGATCAACGGCTCCTTGGTTGTCTTCCAGAATCACCACAGGCGTAGCATCCACTCCAAGATCACTCAGTAGTCGTCTAAGCCAGGCACATTCCTGAGCTGCTTGACTAAGATCAACATACTCAGCTTCTGCTGTTGAAAGAGCAACAGTTGACTGCTTCTTACTGAGCAACTCACTGCTCCTCCAGCCAGTAAGAACATGTTAGCGGTCGTGGAGCGGCCATCGTCCTGATCTCCAGCCCAGTCAGCATCTGAGTATCCCATCAAAGCTCCAAACTCTGACTGCTCATACTTAAGAGCTCCAGTGACCCTTCAAGTACCGTAGAGTTCTCTTCACTGCAGTCAGATCTTGTGCTATGTCAGGTCGTGTAGTCATTGCAGCAACAGTAAGTTACCTACCATAGACTGGTAAGTGCTCGCGTTCACAGGCTTGCTGACAAAGTCATTCTTTCTTAGCTTTACATTGGCATCAGCTGGAGTTGCAATGGGATTGGCATCATACCATACTTCTGAGGAACGGCTTCAATGTAGTGCTTCTGATGAAGAAACACAGTTTGTTTCCTTGTCTTGGATGACAGAGATCCCAAGATATAGGACAGTTCTCCATCTTGAAGTGCTTTTTAAGAGCGAGTTTCAGCTCTTTCTACTTTCCATCGATTCTGTGATCAATATCAGATCATCAACATATACAGCCATTATCTCCTGCTCTTGTAGAGATCTCACGAACACACATGGATCTGATGTTCTCTGTTTGAAGCCAATGTTCATCATGAATTCTTTGAAGGTTTTGCTCCAGCAGTGAGGGTTCCTCTCCTGGTTTGATGTGTCCGTCTGGTTGCTCCATGTAGTTTTCCTCATCCAGGAGTCCATCTAGAAATGCGGTTACCACATCCATCTGGTGCACATGTAGATTATTCTGGATGGTGAAGGACAGTGATGTACGAACTGATCTAAATCATACCACGGTGAGAAAGTTTCATCATAGTCAGCGTCATACTTCTGTGTGTAGCTCTTAGAGACGAGTCTGCACTTGTATTTCTACCAGAAAGACTCGGGAGGTAAGATAACTTACAATGAGATTTATTAACAATCAGCAAGCAAATATGATAGGATAAACTTCTTTGGCGTAGGCCCTGTCCGTAGCTTAGATCCTGAGGGTTGTGGACTGTGCATTTCCTGTCAGAAGATGAAGGCAGGGGCGTAGCCGACCCCCAGAAATGGTGAAGGAGATTTATCTCGCAACGAAGTCTATCCCCCAAAGAACTGTGAGAGGAAAAGAATATGCCAGTAGAGAATCATGTTGTTCCTAAAAGAGAAAAACAAAATTATTGACTTGAAAAGACTTGTGCTTATCAGTGGAAAAGGACACTTGACCTGGCGTAAGAAAAGGCAAGGAAGAAAGAATACCACTGAGTGGTGAGAGAGAAAGCAAACAAAAGAAAGGAGAAAAGAGAAAGGTAACAATGGCACAAAGACAAGGCCACGATAGGCCACGTAGACACAATAGCCTTGAACGGCGACAAAGGCCACGTTAGGCCACATAGACACAACAGCCTTGAATGGCGACAAAGCCACATTATGCCACGTAGACACAACAGCCTTGAATTGCGACAAAGCCACGTTAGGCCACATAGACGCAACAGCCTTGAACGGCGACGAAGGCCACGTTAGGCCACATAGACGTACAGCTTTGAACGGCGACAAAACCACGTTAGGTCACATAGACGTACAGCTTTGAACGGCGACAAAGCCACGTTAGGCCACATAGACACAACAGCCTTGAATGGCGACAAAGCCACATTATGCCACGTAGACACAACAGCCTTGAATTGCGACAAAGCCACGTTAGGCCACATAGACGCAACAGCCTTGAACGGCGACGAAGGCCACGTTAGGCCACATAGACGTACAGCTTTGAACGGCGACAAAACCACGTTAGGTCACATAGACGTACAGCTTTGAACGGCGACAAAACCACGTTAGGTCACATAGTGTACAGCTTTGAACGGCGACAAAGCCACGTTAGGCCACATAGACACAACAGCCTTGAATGGCGACAAAGCCACGTTAGGCCACATAGAAACTACAGCCTTCAATGGCGACAAAGCCACATTAGGCCACATAGACACATCAACCTTGAATGGCGACAAAGGCCACATTAGGCCACATAGACACAACAGCCTTGAATGGCGACAAAGCCACGTTAGGCCACATAGATACAACAGCCTTGAATGGCGACAAAGCCACATTAGGCCACATAGACACAACAGCCTTGAATGGCGACAAAGCCACGTTAGGCCACATAGACACAACAGCCTTGAATGGCGACAAAGCCACATTAGGCCACATAGACACAACAGCCTTGAATGGCGACAAAGCCACATTAGGCCACATAGACACAACAGCCTTGAATGGCGACAAAGGCCACGTTTGGCCACATAGACACAAAAAACTTGAATGGCGACAAAGCCACATTAGTTCACATAGACACAACAGCCTTGAATGGCGACAAAGCCACATTAGGCCACATAGACACAACAGCCTTGAATGGCGACAAAGCCACATTAGGCCACATAGACACAACAGCCTTGAATGGCGACAAAGCCACATTAGGCCACATAGACACAACAGCCTTGAATGGCGACAAAGCCACATTAGGCCACATAGACACAACAGCCTTGAATGGCGACAAAGCCACGTTAGGCCACATAGACACAACAGCCTTGAATGGCGACAAAGCCACGTTAGGCCACATAGACACAACAGCCTTGAATGGCGACAAAGCCACGTTAGGCCACATAGACACAACAGCCTTGAATGGCGACAAAGCCACGTTAGGCCACATAGACACAACAGCCTTGAATGGCGACAAAGCCACGTTAGGCCACATAGACACAACAGCCTTGAATGGCGACAAAGCCACGTTAGGCCACATAGACACAACAGCCTTGAATGGCGACAAAGCCACGTTAGGCCACTTAGACGTACAGCTTTGAACGGCGACAAAGCCACGTTAGGTCACATAGACACAACAGCCTTG
Source organism: Opsariichthys bidens (assembly GCA_037194245.1). NCBI lineage: Eukaryota > Metazoa > Chordata > Actinopteri > Cypriniformes > Xenocyprididae > Opsariichthys > Opsariichthys bidens. The sequence continues at coordinate 36,860,650 of CM074277.1, read as the reverse complement.
AATGGCGACAAAGCCACGTTAGGCCACATAGACACAACAGCCTTAAATGGCGACAAAGCCACGTTAGGCCACATAGACGTACAGCTTTGAACGGCGACAAAGCCACGTTAGGTCACATAGACAAAACAGCCTTGAATGGCGACAAATCCACGTTAGGCCACATAGACGTACAGCTTTGAACGGCGACAAAGCCACGTTAGGCCACATAGACACAACAGCCTTGAATGGCGACAAAGCCACGTTAGGCCACATAGACACAACAGCCTTGAATGGCGACAAAGCCACATTAGGCCACATAGACACAACAGCCTTGAATGGCGACAAAGCCACATTAGGCCACATAGACACAACAGCCTTGAATGGCGACAAAGCCACATTAGGCCACATAGACACGACAGCCTTGAATGGCGACAACGCCACGTTAGGCCACATAGACACAACAGCCTTGAATGGCGACAAAGCCACGTTAGGCCACATAGACGTACAGCTTTGAACGGCGACAAAGCCACATTAGGTCACATAGACACAACAGCCTTGAATGGCGACAAAGCCACGTTAGGCCACATAGACACAACAACCTTGAATGGCGACAAAGCCACGTTAGGCCACATAGACACAACAGCCTTGAATGGCGAAATTGCCACGTTAGGCCACATAGACACAACAGCCTTGAATGGCGACAAAGCCACGTTAGGCCACATAGACACGACAGCCTTGAATGGCGACAAAGCCACGTTAGGCCACATAGACACAACAGCCTTGAATGGCGACAAAGCCACGTTAGGCCACATAGACACGACAGCCTTGAATGGCGATAAAGCCACATTAGGCCACATAGACACGACAGCCTTGAATGGCGACAATGCCACGTTAGGCCACATAGACACAACAGCCTTGAATGGTGACAAAGGCCACGTTAGGCCACATACACACAACAGACTTGAATGGTGACAAAGCCACTTTAGGTCACATAGACACAACAGCCTTGAATGGCGACAAAGCCACATTAGGCCACATAGACACAACAGCCTTGAATGGCGATAAAGCCACATTAGGCCACATAGACACGACAGCCTTGAATGGCGACAATGCCACGTTAGGCCACATAGACACAACAGCCTTGAATGGTGACAAAGGCCACGTTAGGCCACATAGACACAACAGCCTTGAATGGCGACAAAGCCACATTAGGCCACATAGACACAACAGCCTTGAATGGCGACAAAGCCACATTAGGCCACATAGACACAACAGCCTTGAATGGCGACAAAGCCACATTAGGCCACATAGACACAACAGCCTTGAATGGCGACAAAGCCACATTAGGCCACATAGACACGACAGCCTTGAATGGCGACAACGCCACGTTAGGCCACATAGACACAACAGCCTTGAATGGCAACAAAGCCACGTTAGGCCACATAGACGTACAGCTTTGAACGGCGACAAAGCCACATTAGGTCACATAGACACAACAGCCTTGAATGGCGACAAAGCCACGTTAGGCCACATAGACACAACAACCTTGAATGGCGACAAAGCCACGTTAGGCCACATAGACACAACAGCCTTGAATGGCGAAATTGCCACGTTAGGCCACATAGACACAACAGCCTTGAATGGCGACAAAGCCACGTTAGGCCACATAGACACGACAGCCTTGAATGGCGACAAAGCCACGTTAGGCCACATAGACACGACAGCCTTGAATGGCGACAAAGCCACGTTAGGCCACATAGACACGACAGCCTTGAATGGCGATAAAGCCACATTAGGCCACATAGACACGACAGCCTTGAATGGCGACAAAGCCACATTAGGCCACATAGACACGACAGCCTTGAATGGCGACAAAGCCACGTTAGGCCACATAGACACAACAGCCTTGAATGGCGACAAAGCCACGTTAGGCCACATAGACACAACAGCCTTGAATGGCGACAAAGCCACATTAGGCCACATAGACACAACAGCCTTGAATGGCGACAAAGCCACATTAGGCCACATAGACACAACAGCCTTGAATGGCGACAACGCCACGTTAGGCCACATAGACACAACAGCCTTGAATGGCGACAAAGCCACGTTAGGCCACATAGACACAACAACCTTGAATGGCGACAAAGCCACGTTAGGCCACATAGACACAACAGCCTTGAATGGCGACAAAGCCACATTAGGCCACATAGACACAACAGCCTTGAATGGCGACAAAGCCACGTTAGGCCACATAGACACAACAGCCTTGAATGGCGACAAAGCCACGTTAGGCCACATAGACACAACAGCCTTGAATGGCGACAAAGCCACATTAGGCCACATAGACACAACAGCCTTGAATGGCGACAAAGCAACGTTAGGCCACATAGACACAACAGCCTTGAATGGCGTCAAAGCCATGTTAGGCCACATAGACACAACAGCCTTGAATGGCGACAAAGCCACATTAGGCCACATAGACACGACAGCCTTGAATGGCGACAATGCCACGTTAGGCCACATAGACACGACAGCCTTGAATGGCGACAAAGGCCACATTAGGCCACATAGACACAACAGCCTTGAATGGCGACAAAGCCACGTTAGGCCACATAGACACAACAGCCTTGAATGGCGACAAAGCCACGTTAGGCCACATAGACACAACAGCCTTGAATGGCGACAAAGCCACATTAGGCCACATAGACACAACAGCCTTGAATGGCGACAAAGCCACGTTAGGCCACATAGACACAACAGCCTTGAATGGCGACAAAGCCACGTTAGGCCACATAGACACAACAACCTTGAATGGCGACAAAGCCACGTTAGGCCACATAGACACAACAGCCTTGAATGGCGACAAAGCCACATTAGGCCACATAGACACAACAGCCTTGAATGGCGACAAAGCCACGTTAGGCCACATAGACACAACAGCCTTGAATGGCGACAATGCCACGTTAGGCCACATAGACACGACAGCCTTGAATGGCGACAAAGCCACGTTAGGCCACATAGACACAACAGCCTTGAATGGCGTCAAAGCCATGTTAGGCCACATAGACACAACAGCCTTGAATGGCGACAATGCCACGTTAGGCCACATAGACACGACAGCCTTGAATGGCGACAAAGCCACGTTAGGCCACATAGACACGACAGCCTTGAATGGCGACAAAGCCACATTAGGCCACATAGACACAACAGCCTTGAATGGCGACAAAGCAACGTTAGGCCACATAGACACAACAGCCTTGAATGGCGTCAAAGCCATGTTAGGCCACATAGACACAACAGCCTTGAATGGCGACAAAGCAACGTTAGGCCACATAGACACAACAGCCTTGAATGGCGACAAAGCCATGTTAGGCCACATAGACACAACAGCCTTGAATGGCGACAATGCCACGTTAGGCCACATAGACACGACAGCCTTGAATGGCGACAAAGGCCACATTAGGCCACATAGACACAACAGCCTTGAATGGCGACAAAGCCACGTTAGGCCACATAGACACAACAGCCTTGAATGGCGACAAAGCCACGTTAGGCCACATAGACACAACAGCCTTGAATGGCGACAAAGCCACGTTAGGCCACATAGACACAACAACCTTGAATGGCGACAAAGCCACGTTAGGCCACATAGACACGACAGCCTTGAATGGCGACAAAGCCACGTTAGGCCACATAGACACGACAGCCTTGAATGGCGACAATGCCACGTTAGGCCACATAGACACGACAGCCTTGAATGGCGACAAAGGCCACATTAGGCCACATAGACACAACAGCCTTGAATGGCGACAAAGCCACGTTAGGCCACATAGACACAACAGCCTTGAATGGCGACAAAGCCACGTTAGGCCACATAGACACAACAGCCTTGAATGGCGACAAAGGCCACATTAGGCCACATAGACGTACAGCTTTGAACGGCGACAAAGCCACGTTAGGTCACATAGACACAACAGCCTTGAATGGCGACAAAGCCACGTTAGGCCACATAGACACAACAGCCTTGAATGGCGACAAAGCCACGTTAGGCCACATAGACACAACAGCCTTGAATGGCGACAAAGCCACGTTAGGCCACATAGACACAACAGCCTTGAATGGCGACAAAGCCACATTAGGCCACATAGACACAACAGCCTTGAATGGCGACAAAGCCACGTTAGGCCACATAGACACAACAGCCTTGAATGGCGACAAAGCCACGTTAGGCCACATAGACACAACAGCCTTGAATGGCGACAAAGCCACGTTAGGCCACATAGACACAACAGCCTTGAATGGCGACAAAGCCACGTTAGGCCACATAGACACAACAACCTTGAATGGCGACAAAGCCACGTTAGGCCACATAGACACGACAGCCTTGAATGGCGACAAAGCCACGTTAGGCCACATAGACACGACAGCCTTGAATGGCGACAATGCCACGTTAGGCCACATAGACACGACAGCCTTGAATGGCGACAAAGGCCACATTAGGCCACATATACACAACAGCCTTGAATGGCGACAAAGCCACGTTAGGCCACATAGACACAACAGCCTTGAATGGCGACAAAGCCACGTTAGGCCACATAGACACAACAGCCTTGAATGGCGACAAAGGCCACATTAGGCCACATAGACGTACAGCTTTGAACGGCGACAAAGCCACCTTAGGTCACATAGACACAACAGCCTTGAATGGCGACAAAGCCACGTTAGGCCACATAGACACAACAGCCTTGAATGGCGACAAAGCCACGTTAGGCCACATAGACACAACAGCCTTGAATGGCGACAAAGCCATGTTAGGCCACATAGACACAACAGCCTTGAATGGCGACAAAGCCCACGTTAGGCCACATAGACACAACAGCCTTGAATGGCGACAAAGCCACGTTAGGCCACATAGACACGACAGCCTTGAATGGCGACAAAGCCCACGTTAGGCCACATAGACACGACAGCCTTGAATGGCGACAAAGCCTCGTTAGGCCACATAGACACAACAGCCTTGAATGGCGACAAAGCCACATTAGGCCACACAGACACAACAGCCTTGAATGGCGACAAAGCCACGTTAGGCCACATAGACACAACAGCCTTGAATGGCGACAAAGCCACATTAGGCCACATAGACACAACAGCCTTGAATGGCGACAAAGCCACGTTAGGCCACATAGACACAACAGCCTTGAATGGCGACAAAGCCACATTAGGCCACACAGACACAACAGCCTTGAATGGCGACAAAGCCACATTAGGCCACATAGACACAACAGCCTTGAATGGCGACAAAGCCACATTAGGTCACATAGACACAACAGCCTTGAATGGCGACAAAGCCACGTTAGGCCACATAGACACAACAGCCTTGAATGGCGACAAAGCCACATTAGGTCACATAGACACAACAGCCTTGAATGGCGACAAAGCCACATTAGGTCACATAGACACAACAGCCTTGAATGGCGACAAAGCCACGTTAGGCCACATAGACACAACAGCCTTGAATGGCGACAAAGCCACGTTTGGCCACATAGACAAAAGAGCCTTGAACGTCGACATACTGACACCCACGTATAGACAGAGACTAGTAGCCGAAGTGATGAGGCCACATAAACCACCTGCGATGGCCACTATAGGCCTCGTAAACAAGAACTATCGAACGACTAGCAAATTCATTATTAGTGAGTAATATAGAAACACCACCACCAGTATTTGCATGAATTACCTTAGTCGAAACTTGAGAGAGCATGTTGAGCTTCGAGGATGGTTTTGGAATCTGGTCTTCTGTATGTTTCGAATGCAGAGGAAGACCATCTGCCCAGGAGTTTGATGGCTGATGTTGAAACTCCTCGCTCAGCTGCAGTGGTAGCTGCCCCAATTCTGAATGAATGGGCAGTATATAGAAGGGGAGATAGACCGCAGTTTTCCACAACAATTGCCAATTGAGAATTGAACCAGCCTTTAGTAAGGGATGTTCCGTTTGGTAAAAGAAAGAGGGGGAAATGATTGGGAGTTCTAGGTCGAACTTTCAGATATTTAATCATGGAGATGAAGGGACAGAAATTATTATTAAGTTTAGAAAAAGTTACAGTGACACCAGATCCTTTAGAGTCACTCTTGGAGTGCTTAAGATCTAGTGTAAAGGAATTAGGCGAAAAATGTAAATCAGAAAGAGACAACCCACGAGTAGGGTCGAAATGTTTCGATTTCGAGGTCAATTCTCTGGGACGCATGAAGCCATAAAAGGCTGATAGAAACACGGCTTCTAGCATGATATTGATAAAAGAGGAAAAGAGGCCATTACGAATGGAAGTGATTAATATTTGCAAAATGGATAGAGTGATTGGTAGGCGTTTATCTGGAGGTTTAAAGGAGGATTTGGCTAAACCTAGTAACAAACGAATAGATGGTACAGAGAAAAGACTTGGGTAATTAGGATTAAAATATCTTGCATAAAATTGGATGCCTGCTAGTAATCTGCGGATGGATGAAATTTTAAGAAGTTAAAAACGAGAAAAGAACAAACGGTTGTAATCAGAATGGGAAATAACGGGATCTGAAAGGAAAAGCAAAACATTATGAATGAAGACCAAACTGAAGTATAAGCACTGAGTGTGGAGGGAGCCAAGCCTTTTGACATATAATGTCTAGCCGAATTAAGCAAATTGTGTAGTTTAGGATTATCTCTGCTGGGGGGGGGGCAGGGAGTTGATTTCCGTGACCATGCCGATCTCCAAAGAACGCTAGCCACCGCTAAAGGATAAATTTCATGGAGCACAGACGAGACGGAGCCTAAGGCTGGCATTGGAAAATCGATTGGCCATTTCTCTGCAAACCATTCGCCTTGACAGAATCCCCCAAACCCAATGGAAGGAGCAGCATCAGTAAATAGTTGCAATTGTTCAGATGATTCATTATAGAAAAAATAAATGCCGTTCCAATCATTTAATAGCCGAGTCTAAAATCTGAGATCAGACAGACATCCTTCATCTGGCTGAACTTGATCGCTTTATTTTTCCACGGAGTGAGCCAATGTTAAAAAGCAAGAAATAAAAGCCTGATCAAACCCTGCCTTGAGGAATAATGCGCATAGCGGAAGTGAGGTGACCGAGCAGAGAAAGCATACAAAGCGTAACGAGAAAAGGGATTCGAGAAAACCCCTGATCCTTAGAAGCTTTTCGTTGTGAAGCTTGCATATTGACAGTATCAAGTAAAATGCCTAGAAATTCTAATGAAGTCGAGGGACCCACGGTTTTCTCTTCCGAGAGTGGAACGCCAACGTCGCTAAAAATCTGTCTAAGTGTAAAACGAAGGGAAGCTTACAGACATTCAGCAGGATCCAACACAGCGCTTCGGAAAGGCAATTGAAAATTTGAGGGCTGCTTCTACACCCGAACGTGAGTCTTACTGCAAAATAGAATTTAGAGTTCCATTTGACGCCAATCGGGCCAATCGGAAGGGTGAATTGGCATGGTCTTGAAAGCATCAGTAATGTCAGCTTTAGCCTGCAAAGCGCCTTGACCTGCTAACTTAATAAGGTGGATGGCGTTAACGACCGAAGCGTAATGCAGAGAAAAGGGGGCTAAAGGAATAAATTTGTTAACGTTTGCAGTGATTAGAATGTGGAGAAGAGGTTTTTTACCAGAATATTTCCGGGTTAGAACGCAGATGGAATTAATGCGAAAAGGAGAGAAAGGAGGAGAAGCAAACGGGCCAATTACATATCCTTTATTTACTTCTTTTTCTAGCAGAGTTGAAACGACTTCAGGCTCTGATAAGGCTGATTGCAAGTTTTAAGCAACGTATGAGGAAGTAAGATGGGAAAGGATGCCCACCCGAAACCCTTGAGACAAACCGGTGATTAGGTAATCGTCAAAAGTCTGATCAGGGTGAGAAGAGAGATAGCAAAAGAGTACAGAGGCTTTAATAGGAATAAATGGGTGTCTATTCAGAATTTTTTCTGAATTGGGGCCTTCCCGTGGGTTCGAGGCCTGTACCAGTGTGGGGAGAGAGATTTCGGGTGCGGATCCTTGCAAAAACTACAGATATGGGCAAATTTGCATTGGGAATAAGAACAAACAGATTTGTTAAAATTATTACATAATGGAACGCCATTAAAAGTAGAAATAGGGCGGCCTTTTCCGTCAAGATTAGACCTTACATTTTCAAGACTGCAGACAGCGGGCGGGACTTGGCTCGCAAATGCTTTAGGGCAGAAGGAAGCCGAATGTCCGTGAGAGCTACGAATAGCACAGGCCAAAACAGACCAGTCTATCCTCGAATTAAAGAGGGAAATGAAGGAGGCAGATTTTGCTGAGAATGACTTGTGGTATTCATAAAATAACGTGCCCCCGTATCTGCAGCGGCAGCGTGGCTTTTTTGGTTGGACGAGGTGAAGCCGACCTGGCCGTTCTCTTCCTGCCGGCTAGTTTGGTCTGACCTAAAGACGTAGAAGTGTTTGGAGTGATGTTAGCAGTGGATGGTGGACTACCCAGGGGATTATGGGCCAGAAGAAGAAGATCTTCTCTTGACAATCCTTGGCTGATGGGTATACCAGCGGCCTCGAAAGTGTTGGTAATTTTTTCAGAAGACCACTGAGCCCATGAGGAATCACGACACTGAATGCGCGCACTGCGACGCACTGGGAGAGGAGATGGCGGTACGAATTCTTCGTCGGAATCTGAATAATCACAAACGGCGAATTTATTCAGAGACATCTTTGGGTTTGCAACTGAGCGATTAACAATTCAGTTTGACGTCAGCATCGGCGAACTCAGACATGTGTAAGTACCGATCTTATAAAATACAAGTGTTGGATAATGATTGGTTAGATCTAAACTAGTAGTGACGTAACATTTGAGTCTTCCTGGCAGAACTTACGCTAGAGCTTTCATTTCTCCACTCGTCCATCACTATGAAGCTGGACTTTGAACACCCATCTGGATCCTATAGCCTTCCGATCCCTTGATAATTCCACTAAATCCCACTTCTTATTTTCCAGGTCAGCCGCCTCCTGCCATTCCTTTGCGTTAGGACTCATCATTGCTTCTTTCAGTGTGCTTGTTCTGCAACACAACAGACATTAGCATAAGGATCAACAGTCTCCAGATCGGCAAACTCATCGTATCCATATCTCCTGGGTGGTTTTCTGATTCTGCTGCTTTCTCTTTCAGTTTCACTGACAGTAGTATCGACTGCTGTTCTCTCGTCAGTTTTCATGATAACTTCGTTCCTGTACAAGGAATGTTCACTTCTTTTTTCCAGCCAAAGTTTGACTCGTTGAAGATCACACTCCGACGAATTAGAATCCTTTTTTCTTCTTCATCGAACAAGCGGTACCCCTTAGCATTGTTGGCAATATCCCACGAAACGAAGCTTCACAGCCTTCTTGTCTAGTTTTCGTCCTTCTGTGTCTGGGACGTGTGTAGAGGGGAATTTCACTACAATGTAGGGCTTGTAACGATTATAAACCTGCAGCATTAACATCTGTGGTCATGAAGTCATTTGAGAGACTGGTGTTGGCCAACCTGAAGGACATTACTGGACCCTTGCTGGATCACCTGCAGTTTTCTTATCGAGCAGGTCTGTGGATGATGCAGTCAACACGGGACTGCACTGTAACACTCTCAATTAATCACATAAATAAATGAAGGGGATTCATTCCTCCAAGAGCACAGCAGAATATATTTACAGAGTTTGAATAATAAACATTTCAAACAGCATCAATATCAAGGAAACACTCCATCAAAAGATAAGAAATTCAGATATTGTTACATATTTGAGCCCAACCACACCATGTTGAGTTCAATTAGACGAAGTCCATTTCTTACGGTCATTTTGTTAGGACAGTTCGAAAGAACTCCACAAAGGTTCAATATATAATGTCCAAAACGTCAATCCCAATAACCAAAGGTGAAGAAAACAATCGTATAGTCCAGTTGAAACATCCTTGTTAGATGACTGAGGCCAAAAGAAACCCTACTGAGCTGTAGAACCAAAGAGATTCCTCATAATAGGGTCTCCTGCATCACTCAGTTGAGCAAACACTCAAAGCCATGCCAATACCTCCTAAACAGTGTTACTCGTCCCTCTTAAAAGGATATCTTTTCCTTCAGAACCTCCCTAGATCCCCCTTGAGGTGGGGAGAAACATCACATCTTGAAACAGCTTTTCAGAACTGTTACAGCACTACATTCTGCTCTCCATCTGTCAGTGGATCAGCAGCTTCCTGACAGACAGGCAGCAGCTAGTGAGATACGACTAGGGAAAAATCCCATCCAACTCCCACACCATCAGCACTGGCTCCCCCCTGCCCACCCTCTACACCAACAACTGCCCCACAAAAGATTCCTCCCTCAAGCTCCTGAAGTTTGTGGATGACACCACACTCATCGGCCTCATCCAGGACGGTGACAAGTCTGCTTACAGACAGGAGGTTAAAGAGCTGACCGTCTGGTGCAGTTATAACCTGGAGCTGAACACGCTCAAACCAGTGGAGATGATGGAGCACTTCAGGAGAAACACCCCAGCATTAATCTCACTCCACATCATGGACAGCACTGTGGCAACAGAGTCATTCAGGTTCCTGGACACCACCATCTCTCAGAACCTGAGGAGTTCCACACACTTCTCTGTATCTGACATTGAGAGCATGTGTCGTAATGCACAGACATTTTTAAAATGGAAAAGGGGTTTTACAAGTGCCGGATATGTGGTTTTCTAAAGAAAGATTGCCATCAAAGGTCTCTTCTACACTTCTCAGTTTTTCCAGATGAAAAGACCAAGATAAACTCACATGTGTTTCAACTAGAGTTTTAAAAGAGTTATTTTACTCAGATTCGCCAAATTATCAAAGTCTGCAATCAAAAGCAAAACGTCTTATTATGAACTCATTTCTCATCACATTTTTTCAAGTCCCAAACTTTCTGGTAACCAAAAGATATTTCTCTAAATGAACGATTACATTTACAGGTTACTGTATGTTTGTGTAACCCACCCAATTAATCGAGGTTGTTCCTATGTATTTTTTTTTCCTTTCCTAATGCATAAAATGTTCAGACATATTTTATTATTTTCTTTATTAAATTTTTTTTTTGAATTATTAATTGTTGTCGTGACGGACAAAAATAAGAAAAAGAAGCGCGTCGAATGGGTGCTGACGTCACATGCACGCCAGCTCGTTGAAGAGAGATGTGAGCCACACGTGTGGCTATTATTAATCTTGCCCATCTTCAGCATTATCTCTTTAAATGAATGTCTCAACTGTTTTATTGCATTATCAATTGGAGGTTGCATCGAAAAGTTGCAGGAGAGTGGACTGTCTTTACGTTCTTTTCTTCATCGTTTTCTTCCTGCAAAGACTGCAGGCATCCACACATCCACACAGACTGAACTGAGACATTCCTATTCCACTCGGACTCAAGTATATAGATTTTTTTTTTCTTTACTTGTTGTTGGTGAACAATTTACTTTGTGTTCAATGCAGTGTTCATGTGTAAATTGAAATCACATTGAGAAAAAATAAGAAAAGAAATTCAGAGAATACATTTCATTGAGACTAATTAATGTTTTCATTCATTTATAATTAACGTTTACTATTAATTTTTTTTAAAAATTTTTATTCAGTCAATATTGTACACGACCAAGTCATACAAGTGCAGACACACATTTAAAACAAATGTTATTGAATCAGTGCATGGTGTGAGACCCCGAACCCGGGACTCCAAATACTGTTCTAAAAGAGAACAATCGTATCTGGTGAGCTCAGACCCTTGCAGATATTTTCTTTTCCTTTTCGTTGATCTAGGTTTTGATAAACCGGTTACATTTGCATTAATGTTCAGGCAAACATTATACATGTGATTTACTGGCGTTTGAGTCAATGGTTTTTCTCTTTTATTTTCTCTGTTCAATCATCAGTGTGTCTGGTTTGATCTGGATGAACAGCTTCTGCTGGATGTTTGTGGTTGATTCTCGTGTCAGCAGTTTGTGGCTGAAGTGTTTCTTCATTTTCTCTCCTGCTAATCAGAAGCTCACAATCTTCCACTCCACACGAAACATCTTTACACTGAAATAACGTGAATCCATCAACAGTCAAATAAGAGTCACAGGTCAGAGGTGAAATATGATTGACAGCTCACAGCACTAAATAACACTCCAGTAGATCCAGATATCTAATCCAGTATTTCACTCTTCTGCTGTTAGTTTTCATTCAGGCCCAGAATTCATTTGAAAATGTAAGATCAGCAAAAGCTTGTTGATGTTCGTGATGTTGAAGGAGACGGATGTGTGAGCGGAAACTAACTGAGGGTGGGGAGGATTCACACACGAGCAGATAAATATCACAGTTCAGTGTTTCACATCAATCTGAGGCTTTCACACATTTTAAGAGTCACTATCGTGGGCTTTTCAGTGAAGCGATGAAGAAAATGTTTCTCCAGTTAGTTTTGCTCTGTTTGTGGCGTCTGGTTGGTGAGTTTTAAATGTGTTTTCATGACTTCAGTTGTTTCTGTTCTGGTACCATGTGATCATTTACTGGTTAAATTAGATCGAGAAGATTAACATTCACTGTTAGTGTCAGCGACGGTGTCTGTAGTGAAGCGCACGACTCAGGAAATAACTCAAAGAACCGTCTTTAATCTCATAATCCACACAATACACAGGAGAATCATGAGGAGAAACACAAGCACGTCATGTAGACGATACCGGACGATGAACCGAACAGAACTCAGGGTTTAAATCACAGGGAGATCATTGGAAGAACAGAAACAGGTCTGGGATTAATGAACTGATGATAGAGAACACAGAGAGAAAACTAAACCTGAACAGAACAAACACGTTACAGTTCGTCTCGTGTGGAAATAACGGTGATATTAGCAGCAGTAAGGTAGTCATGGCTTATTGGTGAGGGAGTTGGGCTTGTAACCCGAAGGTTGCTGGTTCGATTCAGGAATCGAATTGAAGGTTGGAATTGTGAATAAACGGCACTCTCTCCACCTTCAATGCCATGACTAAGGTGCCCTTGAGCGAGGCACAAAACTCCTAATTGCTTCCCTTGTAAGTCACTTTTGATAAAAGCGTCTGCTAAATGTAACAGCATTAGTTTTAGTGTTTTTTAGTTATTGTTCCACATATAAACCTGTTTCTCTTTTCGTTCATCATCTTTTGTCTTTGTGCTTCTGCAGAATATTATTAATGTCACATTTAAATCATTAAAAGTATTTTCAGTCAAGCTTGAACATCAAGTGATTTTAAAGATTTAATCTGTGAAAAACTCTGTTCTTCAGGAGTGTTTGGTGTTATACTGTATCATTACACTGGTGAGTTCAAAAACTTTTTCACCTGTTTTTATTTATTTATTTATTTGGCTATTGCTATTTCTTTTATTATATTGTTTATTTCAAATTTAAATTTTAAACTCATTTAATAAATCATTATAATGTGTTTATCTGTGACAAACCCTGTTTCAGTGTCAATGATGGAGGGAGATTCAGTCACTCTAAACTCTCGTCTTAATGAGATGAAGGATAATGATCTGATTCAGTGGATGTTTAGAGATGAAAACACTTTAATCGCTGAATTCAATGTAACGGCCGACAGAATCACTGTGTATGATGATGTTCTTGATGGGAGATTCAGAGACAGACTGAAGCTGGACAATCAAACTGGATCTCTGACCATCACAAACACCACAATGAAACATTCTGGAGATTATGAACTATGGATCAAAACTTTCACCAGACCTGAACATTCTGGAGAATATGAACTAGAGAGCAACTATAAGGCAGTTGAATACCGTCTCATTGTCTTTGGTGAGTTAAATATCAGTTTCACATGTTTTATATTTTAATCAGTACAAAGATTCAATTATTAATCCAAACTCAATTTTGCTTCTGTTGTTTAATGATGATATTCATTTCAAATTTAAGTTTCAAACCATTTACTTTTGTAAATGACCGTATTAATCTGAGTTGAACCTGTTTCTGATTGTTCTTCATGTGTGTTTGATGATACAGTTGAAATATCAGTGAAGGAGGGAGATTCAGTCACAATAAACTCTGATCTTACTGAGATGAAGGATGATGATGAGATTCAGTGGATGTTTGAAGACCACTTTGAAATCACTTTAATCGCTGAAATCAATGTAACGGCCGACAGAATCGCTGTATATGATGATGTTCTTGATGGGAGATTCAGAGACAGACTGAAGCTGGACAATCAAACTGGATCTCTGACCATCACAAACTTCACAATGAAACATACTGGAGATTATGAACTAAAGATCAACAATAAGAGGTTTTATTTCCATCTCGCTGTCATTGGTGAGTTCAAAAACGTTTTCACCTGTTTTTTAATGACAAAGTTGAAATGAATTAATTCACCATTTAGTTTCTTTTCGCTGTTTTATAATATTGTTTATTTTCAATTTCAATGAATAAACTATTTAATTTAATAAATCATTGTAACCCCATTAACGTGACCCACTGCGTTAAAGCTAGGGCCTGGGTACTGCAGATATATTCCTCCCTGTTTTGGTCAGCAGCAATAGACACTATCAAATCGTTGTGGTTTGGGGTTTTTATATACATTTCAATAACGTAGATTGGCACGTGTACTGGGATTTCATGTGTAATAGTACATATTGGGCGGTTTGTAGATTTACCCAACTCATCATAACTGAGTTTGACTACAGGCTTCATTTATCTTTTAGGCCTAATTTCTCCAGAAGGCACCAGACCATTTGGTTTCTTTTCACCATCAGCTTCTTCATGAACAGAGAAGTTATTCCCTTCTGGAGTGTTAGGTCTTTCAACTTCTTGCGTTGTGTCATTGACAAATCCTTCCCTCCTCAGACTATCATCAATCTTCTTCTTCCCAGGATCTTCATCAGAGTGCATTACTTCCCCGCTGTTGTCATTGAAGGTTACTCTCTCTCCAGGAATGGACATTCTTTCCTGCGGTACAAATCTCAGATTCTGAGTCTTGGGCAGTCTCTGATTTTTCCCAGGACTTCCGGAGTTATGTATGTATCAACATCATCATCTGACGATACTTCATCCATAATTTCCTTCCACAGGCATATCAGCTGTTCCTGTTTCACTGAGAAGAGTTTGTCGATGGGCCTGAGATCTCGTGACTGGTCTTTGAGGTACTTTCTGTTCCTCTGTCTCTTCTGGCATTCTCACCAGGTATCTGATGGGCAAAAGATGATTTCGATGTACCGTCTTGACTATTCCCTTGCCTTTCTCAGGTTTTACACGGTAAACAGGTAAGTTTGGCATCTTACTGACGACTACATACGGCAAAGAACACCATTTGTTTCTTAGTTTGTTCTTTCCTGGGATTCCCAGATTTCTCATTAGAACTCGATCTCCTGCTTCAAGTTTTTGATCTCGAACCCTCTTATCATGGAATCTTTTGTTTTTTTGATGGCTTTTGTCTACACCCTCCGAAGCTACTTTGGTAGGCTTTCCTTAAGTCTGTCCTTAGCTTAGATACATATTGCTGGTAGTTTTCTGCTTCACCTTCAGATGATACTGAAAAACAGAGATCAGTTGGGAGTCTTGGTTCTCGCCCAAACATGAGCACATAGGGGGAATATCCAGTCGCATCGTGTCTTGTACAATTATTAGCATGTACTAGTTGACTGACATGTTGACTCCACTTTTGTTTCTGGGACTTGTCAAGAGTTCCAAGCATCAACAGTAAAGTTCTGTTGAACCGTTCTGGCTGTGCATCCCCCTGGGGATGGTAGGGAGTAGTTCTTGACTTTTGAATCCCCAACATCTTCAACAACTCATGTATTAGCTTGCTTTCAAAATCATGTCCCTGATCCGAGTGTATACGCGCTGGTAATCCATAATGAACAAAGTACTTCTCACACAACACTTTGGCTACCGTGAGATCTTTCTGGTCCTTCGTTGGAAAAGCTTGAGCGTACCTTGTAAAGTGATCCGTGACTACCAGGATGTTAAATACTCCTTTGGTATCAGGTTCCAGGGACAAGAAATCAATACAAACAAGATCCATAGGACCGTTGCTGGTGATCTGCTTCAATGGTGCAGCACGTTGGGGTTGTGTTTTTCGAAGAATGCATTTTCCGCAGTTCTTCACATACTGTTCAATTTCATTTGACATCTTTGGCCAATAGAAACAATCTCTTATTAACACAGTGGTCTTATCTACTCCAAGATGTCCAATGTCATCATGCAGGGACTGTAAGACCATGGATCGATATTTCTGCGGTAACACAAGCTGATGACACTCTTTGTGCTGATAATAATCCTCTCCTTACTACAAGTTTGGGTCCCTCATTCTGTAGTAAGTATACTTCAGGATCTTTGTCTCTGGACAGTGATGACAACTGCCCTTTTGACACAGCATGTCTCACTCTAGAAATAGCAGGGTCATCTTCCTGAGCTTTTATTAAGTCGTGGGAACTCAAATGCTCAAGAGAACCAACGCCTAGGGTGGGAAATGCATAGCATTCAGGAATGACATCAGGGGACACTCCCATCTGCTCTACACACTGTCGTGTATTCATAGTTTTACACAGGGCCTTGATAGCAGAAAGTGGTATTTCTTGCCAGTGTTGTTCTTTGGTACTGGAAGGGAAATTGCGCGACAGGGCATCTGCATCAATGTTGGTCATTGCAGGTTTATACTGTACACGTTGAAGTGGTAGGTGGACAGTGCAGCTAACCACCTGTCACCAGTTGCATTGAGTTTTGCAGTGGTAAGTAAATGGGTTGTTATCTGTTCTTACAGTAAATCTTGCCCCATACAAGTAGTCATGAAACTTGTCAACCACTGCCCGCTTGAGTGCTAAAAACTCAAGTTGGTGGACAGGGTAATGCTGTTCAGATGCCTTCAGCTTGCAGCTAGCAAATGCTACCGGCTTTAACCCTCTTGGTTTAATACTGCTCCTAACCCATTCTGGCTAGTGTCTACATGCAGAATGTAAGGCTTGGTTGGATCAGCAAATGCCAACACAGGCAACACTGGATGATCTTCTGGAATGCATCTGTACATTCTTTTGTCCACCTGTCTCCAAAAGCTTCTGACTCCTTAAAGTACATCCCTTTATTTCCTATGGCTTTCCTACCATGCTGAGTAGGCAGATATCCCTTGGAAAGTTCCGTAAGGGGTCTGACTATTGCGGAGTAATTGGCTATGAAGCGCCTGTAGTACCCACAGAACCAAGAATGATCTGAGGGATTTCAGGTCAGTGGGTTGCTTCCAATTTGTCACAGCTTTGACCTTAGCTGGATCGGTAGCAATACCCTTCTCGGAGATTATATACCCCACATATTTTACCTGCGGCTGACAGAACTGGCACTTGTCGAGTGAGACTTTTAATCCACTTTCCTCAAGTCTATCGAGGACTTTTAACGGATGTTCCTCATGTTCTTCTAGTGTTATGTGTTAAGATGAGGTCATATAAGTACACGAGTACTTCCAGCAGATTCATATCCCCTACCGCCTTCTCCATTAATCTCTGAAACGTAGCAAGGGCTCCAGATATTCCTTGCGGCATCCTCTCAAACTGATAGAACCCAAGCGGACATATGAAAGCAGTCTTGTCCATGTCTTCATCACCCATCTTGATCTGATAATAACCGCTCTGTAGATCTAAAATTGAGAACCATTTGCTGCCCGCAAGGCAATCTAGAGCTTCATCAATCCTTGGCACGGTATACTGATCAGGGATAGTCCTTGAATTAAGGGTTCTGTAGTCAACACAAATATGCACTGTTCCATTCCTCTTCCTTGCCACCACAATGGGGGAAGCATATGGACTTCTGGACTCCTTGATAATTCCAGCAGCCAACAACTCATGAAGATGACGACGTATGTCATCGATATCCGCAGGTGCCAGCCAACAGGATCTCTCTTGAAACAGCGTGTTGTCACTCAGGCGAATACGGTGTTCAACTCCTTTAACAAATCCCATGTCCCATTTATGTGAAAAGTGAAAAGACATTCGGTCTCTCAGACAATTTCTGGCATAACCTATCCACTCCAAAATCAAACATGCATGGATATATAGGTGATCTTCTTGTTAAATTGTCTTTCTCCACACAAGTAGCCACTTCAGTGGTGAATCCGTGCGCCACCACTGAACCCACTGGAATACAAACCTCTTTCTGCGATACGTTCCTTAACAGCACAGGAAATCGGTTCACTAAAACCTCCGCAGGACTACTTGAAGTTGAGGGTCGATCCACGAGTAGAATACTCTTGTCAATGGATTTCACCACCTTGACTTTGCAGGTTGCTTGGCACTCACTGCTTGGTGGAATGCTGAGCGGACCTGGACCTAGCTATATAATTTCAGCTACTGCTTTGTCTGTGTCTTCTTGTTCTCTCGGTTCCATTTTGGGCGTCTTTGACTTCCAAAGATTCACTGGCATTGTGCGAACAATGTCTACTCCAGCCGCCTCTTTACAAAGCTGAGCTAACCTCTGAAACATGCTGGCATTGGTACCAATGAGTAATGGGACCTGTTTGGGTCCATGGGCACACTAAGGCCAACACTGATGGATTGTTGGACTCCTATCAACTTTTCAGGGAATCGCAGCTCCACATAACCACATAACCACGATAAACTAGCATCACTCAAGCCCCAAACTGCTAGTCCAGAAATAGGGTGAATTGGAGGATCAGTCAGGTATTTGTTATACCACTCCTCAAAGGTAATGGTTACTACAGATCCACTGTCCAGCAGAGCTTGATACGGCATTCCATTTACCTTCACTGGAATAACCGAAGACGGTTCCACTACTCCTTCAGGGATACTTTAACTCGAACAGTGCTTCTTTTCACTGAACAGTTATGTTCCTCTACAGGAACTACCTCATTCCTCTGATTTCCTCTGGCTTTGCGCAGAGATTGAATGAGTTTCTGGATTACTTTCTTTTCATTTACTGGAGCTCGGCATTTCGAAGCAATGTGTGCGTCACCCCCACACCAGTAGCAAAAGTAATCTTCAGCGTTCTTAGCAGGTCCGGATGCTTTAGAATGGGTGACCTTCACTGGACACACTTGGTTTACTCTTGAAGTGACTTCTTTCTCTGCTGTGGGTGTTGAGTGTACAGAGAGCACTTTCACCTGCTGTCAGTTTTTTCACTTCTTTCTTCAGTGCTTGTACCTCACAACTGTCATGAGTGAGCTCTGGGGCTGGCGGGCTTTTCTGTTTCTGCTCGGAAATTGCATCATCCTTCGCCTTGACAGTTAACTCTGCCACCATAGCTTGTAAGTCTTTAATCTCAGTTGCAAGCTCTTGAAATAATGGAGCTTTGGAATTCAGACTTCCAAGTTGCACTTGACAAACTGTTGGATTAGATCTTCGTCTTTCCGCTTCTCTTAACTCCTCATCCCGTATCTCCTGTAACAGATCAAAGAAATCAGGGGGGTTATCCTTACGCGCAACTGAAGCACCATGTCGGACTGGGTTGCTCCTCTGATGACTTGCTCCAGATGTGCTTTTCCAGCCAACTGGGCAGATAGGCCTCCTTTTTGGATAACTTTGATCAGGATTTTCTCAAGTCTTTTCAGGAAATCCGACAAGCATTCTCCTTGACGTTGTCGTAACGCTCTAAATTTGAAATACAGATCTTCACCAGACTCTGAGCTCCCAAAAGCACTTTCAATCGCTGCAAGATACTCTTTTGGCGATGCTTCTGAGTTTGTAAACCTTACCGCTTGAATAATCTCCAAGGCTGGTCCTCGCAAACTCTCCACTATCCTCAACTTCTTTTCTTTTTCAGAACGATCGCTTTCTTCAACCATCAGCATTACTGATGAACCATCCGATTTTCTAAGTTATCCTCTCCAGCCGGAACAGGAGTGATACCTGAAAAGGTCCTTAAACGTCTATAAAAACTGCTATCACTTGACATTTTAGTGGTTTTTGCAAGCAAATCCCCTACTGCTCTGATGATAGACTCGGGTGTAGATTCTTGATTCTTGATGTTCTTCTCTTTGCCCAGATTCATCAAGTGAAATTAAACTTTCTCCTACACCATCTAAAGCAGTACTCTCCTTTTTATTAGCCCTCAGGATCCATGGTTCCGATCCATCATCAGATAATACATCAAGAGGGAGTCTCTCTGCATGCACCTTCTCATGACATTCACAGAGCACTATCAGAGACTGTGACGCTTGGCTATACATTTGTCCTCTTACCCTAACTCTTCCAAGGGCTTTGATAGAATGCATAGTTTCTTCAATTTTAGAAACATCTGTTTCTTCTGGAATTCCGCTCACAATGATGGCATAATCTTCACCTCGGGGTCTGTAAAAGAAAGGGGTCTGTAAATGAGCCATAGCTAGAGCTAAGCTACGTTTAAACTATTTCTTTGTACTAGAAAATTTCCAGTTTGTATAATTTTTTTTTCTAGTCACTAATGCTGCTGCTGAAATAACAAGGGAAAGGAATCCCAGCGTGCCTCCGATTTATGTAACCCCAGTAACGTGACCCACTGCGTTAAAGCTAGGGCCTGGGTACTTCAGATATATTCCTCCCTGTTTTGGTCAGCAGCAATAAACACTATCAAATCGTTGTGGTTTGGGGTTTTTATATACATTTCAATAACGTAATGACTTCAGTAAAACTATATAGAAAATAATATAAAGTATAAACAAAATCTTTTGGGAATGTAAAATGATATACAAATGTAAAATTAAATTACATCCGTTTTACATGAATGACAATATGAAATAAACTAATTTAAATTCACCAGTGCTTCACACACTTTAGGGAATTAAACGAGAAATATATATATATATATATATATCTTGAAACTCGACACACTATTACAGCTTTGGCTTTTACCCCATGAACTACTACATAAAATTAAATAATACAACCAGTAACAAACTCAGTGGACCCACACTCACCCTCTCACACACACACACACACACCCTACGTTGCAGGCCTGATGTTTCCAGAACACGACAGGTCCCGCTGTATGACAAGAGGTCGTGGCTTTGGTCCGCGCGAGCGGCCGTCTGCTCTCCCAAGCAGCAACAGAGGAACTCCGGGCTTTTCCGGCCACGCGAGCGCTATCTGGTTCTCGTCGGCGTTGAATCTCGAGTCAGCTCGTGCTAATCACTCCACGAGGACATGGGAAGCACGTGCTCGGTATAACTGGTGCTGAATATTGATAAAACATACTAAATAAAGTTCTTATGAACACACTTACTTCTAAGAAATGTAAATCAAGTGAGATAATTGGGATTTTCGTGTGGAATATCCCTTTTACTCAGACTACCATTCTCAGCACTCTTTCTCTCGCGTCTCCCGTCTCTCCTCTCTCTCATGTCACGCCCTTCTGCTCTACTGTGATACGTGAGCACGTAAACCAGACATCACACATCACGTAATAGATATATATAAATATATGACTATATACATGAACATGAAATCACTGCACTTGCACAGAATAAAAATAAAGAAATAAATCTATACAATATAATGTAAATAAACATATCGTTATAAACAGTACTTTAATACCCTTTTTATTCTCACCGGGCTACATCATTACAATGTGTTTATCTGTGACAAACTGTTTCAGCGTCAGTGACGGAGGGAGATTCAGTCACTCTAAACTCTGATCTTACTGAGATGAAGGATGATGACGAGATTCTGTGGAGCTTTGAAGACACTTTAATAGCTGGAATCAATGAACAGGACGACAGAATCACTGATGATGTATATGATGATGTTCTTGATGGGAGATTCAGAGACAGACTGAAACTGGACAATCAAACTGGATCTCTCACCATCACAAACACCACAATGAAACATGCTGGAGATTATAAACTATGGATCGACACTTTCAGCAGGAGTTTTTACTTTCATCTCATTGTCTACAGTGAGTTAAATATCAGTTTCACGTGTTTTATTTATTACAGCTGGATCTAAAGAAGAATCTTATCATGACTAATGAGTTCAAATGACTAATTCTCTTACTTTTACATGAACAGCAGGTTTATATTGAACTTTCGATGAAATTGTTTCACTTTTGATCATCTTGGTTCCTCTGGATGTTTCCTGAAGATCTTCATTCATCCTCATTTGTCTTTATTCTCTCATGTTTTCCAGCTCCTCTGCCTGTTCCTGTCATCAGCAGAGACTCTTCTCAATGTTCTTCATCCTCATCATCATGTTCACTGGTGTGTTCAGCTGTGAATGTGAGTCATGTGACTCTCTCCTGGTACAAAGGAAGCAGTTTATTGTCCAGCATCAGTGTGTCTGATCTCAGCATCAGTCTCTCTCTACCTCTGGAGGTGGAATATCAGGATAAAAACACCTACAGCTGTGTGCTGAACAATCCCATCAGCCACCAGACTCAACATCTGGACATCACTCAACTCTGTCACACATGTTCAGGTACGGCAGCGCTGATGATATCAGTGTTTATTGACTGAGCTGATCTCAGTTTGATGTTTTTACTCCTCAGACTCTGTCCACTGTTGTGGTCCTACTGAAGCTGTGATCCGATTGGTCCTCTCTGCTCTGGTGGGCGTGGCTACTGTCCTTATTGTGGTTTATCACGTCAGATCCGGAAGAGCTGAACGAGATCAAGCACAGATTCACACATCAGGTCCATGATTGATGATGTCATTTCTCACATTAATATATTAATATTGGTGAGATTTATTAATTTATGGCTTTACATGTTCATATTTTTCAGGAAGGGCTTAAATCTAAAGCAGAACGCTGAACTTTAAAGATTCTTCAAGTGTGTTTTTGTCATAATAAATGCTGATGATTATTTGAGCTTCTGCTCTCTCAGTGTCAGATTGTAAAAATCTTATTTGTGAGGCTTTATTGTTTATATTTCTCTCAGAGACACACAGATCTCTCTTTACTTCTACTGCTGTATATTTGTCATGTGTATTTTACACTGTTGTTGGATGGATCAAATTAAAATAGCTGCTTTTTCCTTACATACTTCATTATCTGAGAGCTCTGTCTGCAAATATATCAGTTTATAATAATGTGTTATTAAATAATAAAAACTAATCTCTAAATTGTGTTTTGTCCCTTATCTCAAGAATCAGATTAAGTTAGACTTCTGTACTTGCCATAATTCTGCCATTTCATGATGACTACATTCCTGCATACTTGCGTTTTGTGTTTTGGGTTCACTAACATCCTCCGGTCTGTTACGGGTTAGCAGGTCAGAGGAAGCACACGAGGCAGGAGTTCCTCAAAGACGACATTTAATATGATACACAATATAATCCAGGGAGAAACAACCAGAGAACAACACCAAACAAAACAACGTTATCGCAAGACTAATTAATGACAAACACCTGATGACAAGGAACGTCTCGGTTACATAGGTAACCCTCGTTCCCTGAAGGAGGGAACGGAGAAGTACTACGGATGACCGACGAATAGGAATCTCGCTAGAGAGGCCAATCTACTTCGAGTGTAACTAAAACGAGCCAATGCATATTGGCATGCAATCATATGCATCAGCTGCTCACTCCTCGCAGCGCGGGTATATGATGGGCAGCAGGTGCGTTGCATCTTTAGGTTTTCGCTGAGGAGCCGAACCAGATAGGCGGCAGCATCAGCGGGGTACAGTGACTGTGGCGACGGGACGTACATCTCCGTTCCCTTCTTCAGGGAACGAGGGTTACCTATGTAACCGAGACGTTCCCATTCAGTCGGTCACTTCGACATCCATCGGATGACCGACAAATTGGAATCCCTACCAAAGTGCCACAGGAGCTGCCCTCTTCCAGCGCTCTGTTGTAAGCCACCTGAACCCCCTTGCCTGAGGACGGTGGGCCAGGGCTAACACAGAGAGTGTCAATCACTGCTGTTCCCAAACCCATTCAGTGAGACTATTGGATAACACTGGGAAGCGTACCCTTCATGTAAAAGGGATGCTGCTGAAGCCACATCCTTCCCCGAAGGAGTTATGTGGAAGAATAATGGACTAACCGTGGGGTTGTCATATGGAAGAACTGGGGTGACTCCACTCGATGACACGGGCTTCGATTAGGAGTAACCATGGAACCAGACATATGGGATCCCCGTAGGGTCACTCATATGGAACCCAGCCTAAATCCGGTTCTCAAGGATGCAGCGGAGTATAGGCCTGGCGAAGGGAGATCGCCACGTCGGCTGCCGAAGAGAGATAGGAGGACTCAACATGGTCTGTCTTGTTGGGTCTCTCTGGTGAAATAAGCACATATAAGTGCAGCAAGCCGACACTAAGCTGGGGCCTCTCCGTGCCTCTGACCTGAAGCGAGAACATGGGAGGAGACCGACTCAACACGAAGGTTGTAGAACCTAGTGAACGTGTTAGGTATCGCCCAGTCCGCAGCTCTACAGATGTCTGTCAGCGAGGCGATACGAGCCAGCGCCCAGGAGGATGCGACACCTCTCGTGGAGTGCGCATGCAACCTGAGCGGGCAGGGCACGCCCTGAGCTTGGTAAGCCAGGGTGATGGCATCCACTATCCAGTGAGCCATCCTCTGTTTGGAGACAGCCTTTCCCTTCTACTGGCCATACATAACAGACAAGCCTTTGGTCTGAGGTCCTGAAGCTTTGAGTTCTGTCTATGTACAGTCGCAAAGCGCGAACTGGACAGAGCAAAGCAAGGGCTGGGTCTGCCTCCTCCGAGGGCAGCGCTTGCAGGCTCACTACCTGGTCCCTGAATGGAGTGGTAGGAACCTTGGGCACATAGCCAGGCCGGGGTCTCATTACCATGTGGCTGTCACCCGGCCCGAACTCTAGGCACGAGTCGTCGACCGAAAACGACTGCAGGTCCCCTACCCTCTTGATGGAGGCCAATGCAGCCAGCAGCAAAGTCTTCATTACAATCTTTAAGTCTGCTGACTGCAAAGGCTCAAAGGGAGTATTCTGGAGTGGTCTTAGCACCAGAGTCAAGTCCCAAGAGGGTATGGAGGGGGGACGAGGAGGATTTAACCGTCTCGCCCCCCTAAGGAACCTGATGACCAGGTCATGCTTACCAATGGGTTTGCCATCTATGTGGTCGTGGTATGCAGAAACAGCAGCAGCATGGACTTTGAGGGTGAAGGGGGACAGCCTACGTTCCAACCCTGCTGCAAGAAGGAAAGCATGGCTCTGATCGAGCATTTTTAGGGGTCCTTTTGGCGAGAAGAGCACCACTCGACGAACAGGTTCCACTTCAAGGCGTAAGCACGTCTCGTAGACGGTGAATGTGCCGAAGCGATGGTGTTAAGTACCCCGGGGGGTAAGTCACCTAGAACCTCCGCGTCCCGTCCAGGGACCAGACATGGAGATTCCAGAGGTCTGGACGCGGGTGCCAGAGGGTGCCCCGACTCTGAGAAAGAAGGTCCTTCCTCAGAGGAAGGGGCCAGGGAGGGGCTGTCGTGAGAAGAGAGAGTTCTGGGAACCAGGTCCGGTTGGGCCAATAGGGTGCAGCTAACATGACCTGCTCCTCGTCCTCCCTGACTTTGCACAGCGTCTGTGAAAGTAGGCTCAGTGGGGGAAACGCATATTTGCGGAGACCCCGGGGCTAGCTGACCACCTCGGGCTGGAGTCGCCACTCTCCCGGCAGCGCAGCTCGTGAGAGCTCGTCAGCCGCACGGTTGAGCACACCGGGGATGTGAATGGCACAAAGCGACCTCAGGTGCAAGTTATGATATGCGACGGGAGTGCAGACCACCTTGATGGTTGATGTATGCAATGGTCGCAGTGTTGACTGAATTGACAAGTACATGCCTGTTGGTAGCTTGTGAAGGCTCTGATTCAAAATTCGCAGGTCCAAGATCGGTCGTAATCGACCGCTTTTCTTGGGTACAATGAAGTAGGGGCTGTAGAACCCTGACCTCATATCGGATGGACAGTGGGAGCAGGCGATGCCTTGGCTGCTCTCTGCTGGCGACAGAAGAGGTGGAAGAGAATGGTGAGGTTCTTGCCCGCCCACTGCTCTCCGAGCTCTCTGCAGACCCAGAGATGACGGAAACTGCTCTTTTTTTTCTGAAACTTTGGGCGGAACAGAAAAATCAATCAACAAAGGATTTACCACCCGGCCCTCCTCCGGGGGAAGGAGTGGAGCGGTCTCCATCTCCTGAAGAGCAGTCCAATCCATCTCCAGGTCGCCCGTCCTAGGGCCTCTTGCTCTTGGCTTTGCCGCCCTTCTTGGCGGGGGCCTGGACGGGCTGGGCACCCCGACCGGCTCCATGGCACTGCTTGATGACGACTGCTGGGGAGCGGGGGCGGCCCCGGAGGGGGCGTCCTCGGCGACGAGCAGCCTGAGGCGCTGCGGGCAGTTGAGGTGCAGCAGCTGACCACCTCGGTAGGATATGGCTGATGGCCTCAGACTGCTTCTGTACAGCCGAGAAGGTTCCGTCCACGTGCCAGTGATCTCTTCATGCACATCCGGGAAGAAAGGAACTGGGGTGGGGGGCTGAGAACCAGCCCTTGCCACACAAGCCCAACCCTGTTGGCAGCCCGGCAAAGCATAGCCATCATTTCCGGGTCTGACTCGGGCACAGCTGTCACTCCCGAAGGAGGCAGCTTCGCTGAATCATCATCCGCGAAAGTGTCAGGCTCACCCTCCAATGCGGCGATCGACATCCGGTCATCTTGGGGAGCCCCAAAGGAAACGGATGGTACACACCTCTGGGGTGGTCCACTGCGCTCCCCCGGCAGCTCTACTGGCTGCAGAGTGTGGGAGGAGTGAGGGTTCCCAGGGGGTTGGTTCCCCGAGGGAAGCGCGCTCACCGTAATCCTCAAATCACCAGTGCCGCTGCCCGAAGCAACCCTCTGAGGAGGATTGGAACGAGGCAGCGGCACTGGGACTCCGCCCCCAAGCCGTACAAACAAGACAACGGGCCGCTGCTGTGCTGTCCGCCCACTCTCTCACGAAGAGCAATCCACCAAAGGATTCTTCATCTTTCGTCACAATCGCTCGTAGACACCATACAAGTTCGGCTCCGAAGCGAAAAGCTAAAGATGCAACGCACCTGCTGTTCATTATATGAAAGTTTTTTTTTTTTTTTTTGAAAGTCGTGACGTGTTGTCAAGTATGGTGACCCATACTCGAAATTGGTGCTCTGTATTTAACCCATCCCAAGTGCACACACACAGCGGTGAGTAGTGAACACACACACACACACACACACACAGTGAACACACACCCGGAGCAGTGGGCAGCTATTGCGACAGCGCCCGGGGAGCAATTGGGGGTTAGGTGTCTTGCTCAAGGGCACTTTAGTCGTGGTATCGAAGGTGGAGAGAGTGTTGTTTATTCACAATTCCCACCTTCAATTCCTGCCAGCGTGGGAATCGAACCTGCAACCTTCTGTTTACAAGCCCAACTCCCTCACCATTAGGCCACGACTACCCGCGCTGCGAGGTGAGCAGCTGTTTTAGTTACACTCGAAGTAGATTGGCCTCTCTAGTGAGATTCCTATTCGTCGGTCATCCGACGTACGTTGAAGTGACCGACTGAAAGGGAACTAATGATGAACTCAAAGAAAAACACAACCAATGAAGACAAGGGAAATCACCAAACAAAGATTCCAGACAGATATACATGTAACACTGTCAGAGTCTCCGTAACAATTGTAGTCACACATTTGTATCAATAATAATTCCAAATTCTACAGAAATACTGTCACACGGTCACAGCTGTGTGTGTCTGAGTGCGTGTGTGAGCGAACATGTTTGTTTCAAATGTCATTTGTGCTCTAGTACCAGGCCTTAGTTTTTGTCAAATTACAGATATGTAAACTGTTACTTAAAAGTAATATTTATTATGCAGTCAATTACACAGAAAAGTTAAATGTGACAAAAGATTAAATGATTACAGAATCTGAACTTCAGTAGTTGCACAAATAATATAACCCATAAAATTTTACAGATAAATATTATGTCAGCCAAATGTATTGTCTATTATACAGTTACACTGAAATGGTAAATATAATACAATAGGCTACTAATGCAATAAAGTAAACTTAATGCATGTAAGATAATCAAACAATTTATTAATGATATGTGTAATATCACCCAAAACTAATGTGTATTGTGTAATGAATTAAACAGTTAAATATGTGACAGAAAACTATATAAACTGAACTTATGGTTGTTGGGGATAAACAGTTTAGGACCCTTAACCAGATGAATGAAGACCAGGAGTCAGAAGTGGAATCAATTGAAGAGACTTTTACTGAAGAATAGTTTTCAGTTTCAGCAGAACCTTCAAGTCTCACAAGGATTATCAGTTTTCACAACAATTATACTCTAACAGAGTCCACTAACTACAACATTACTTCAGGTTGAACGATTCTGATTGGTGAAGTAACCCGGGTGTTCCCTATCAAAAGCTACACTCGAGCTGCGCTTTGTTCAGCGCTATGGGAACGAGAATACCCACGCCGCCGTACTGTGTGACCACGCGACTCCCCAGCCCGTACGGGAAGCGTTTGTTGTTAGAAACTTGCAAGTAGAGTAGAACCCAAGGTGAATAACTGGGGTCTGAGCCACATAGAAAGGGAACAAAGCCGCAGCCCTTAACCCTTATCACGAACATGGATTTTTGAAAGTGCACAAAGTGTTCAGCTTGTGACTTACCATAAACATGGATTTTAGAAAGGGCACGAGGCATGAAGCATTCAGCGCGTGTTGTTGCCCTTTTTTGCCATGGGTATTTGATTGCTGATCCACAACTGAAGTGGTCTCATGTGCAAAAGGTCCATAGGGATCACCGTAGACACAGCTGCCATGACACCTAAGATTTTATGAACAGTGATGTCCTATCCTAGCCTGACGTCACTTAGCGTGTTTAAAATGGTCTCGACATGAGCGGGAGACAATTGTGCTACCCGATGGTGACCGAGTCCCATTTAATCCCACAAGCACGTTACCCTCTGGCGGGAGAGAGAACGCTTTTCTTAGCATTGTTTCTCAGTCCCAGAGAGTCAAGATGAGTGAGAATAAATAAAACACGTGAAACTGATATTTAACTCACCGTAGACAGTGAAAATAAAATCTCCTCCAGAAAGTTTTGATCCATAGTTCATATAGTCCAGTATGTTTCATTGTGGTGTTTGTGATGGTCAGAGATCCAGTTTGATTGTTCAGCTTCAGTCTGTCTCTGAATCTCCCATCAAGATCATCATCATATACAGTCATTCTTTCGTCCTGTTTATTGATTTCAGCTATGAAAGTGTTTTCATCTCCAAACCTCCACAGAATCTCATCATCATCCTTCATCTCAGTAAGATCAGAGTCTAGAGTGACTGAATCTCCCTCCGCCACTGACGCTGAAACAGGGTTTGTCACAGATAAACAGATTAAAATGATTTATTAAATTAAATAGTTTAACATTTAAATTTGAAATAAACAATATCATAAAACAGCAAAAAGAAACTAAATGGTGAATTAATTCATTTCAACTTTGTCATTAAAAAACAGGTGAAAACACTTTTGAACTCACCAATGACAGCGAGACGGAAATAAAACCTCTTATTGTTGATCTTTAGTTCATAATCTCCAGTATGTTTCATTGTGGTGTTTGTGATGGTCAGAGATCCAGTTTGATTGTCCAGCTTCAGTCTGTCTCTGAATCTCCCATCAAGAACATCATCATATACAGTGATTCTGTCGGCCGTTACATTGATTTCAGCTATTAAAGTGTCTCTAAACCTCCAATGAATCTCGTCATCATCCTTCATCTCAGTAAGATCAGAGTCTAGAGTGACTGAATCTCCCTCCGTCACTGACGCTGAAACAGTTTGTCACAGATAAACACATTATAATGATTTATTAAATTAAATAGTTTAACATTTAAATTTGAAATAAACAATATCATAAACAGCAAAAAGAAACTAAATGGTGAATTAATTCATTTCAATTTTGTCATTAAAAAACAGGTGAAAACGTTTTTGAACTCACCAATGACAGCAAGATAGAAATAAAACGTCTTTTTGTTGATCTTTAGTTCATAATGTCCAGAATGTTTCATTGTGGTGTTTGTGATGGTCAGAGATCCAGTTTGATTGTCCAGCTTCAGTCTGTCTCTGAATCTCCCATCAAGATCATCATCATATACAGTGATTCTGTCGGCCGTTACATTGATTTCAGCTATTAAAGTGTTTTTTCCATCTTCAAACCTCCACCGAATCTCATCATCATCCTTCATCTCAGTAAGATCCGAGTCTAGAGTGACTGAATCTCCCTCCTTCACAAACACTGAAACACCAAACACTCCTGAAGAACAGAGTTTTTCACCGATTAAAGCTTTAATTTAACCAGTAATTGATCACATGGTACCAGAACAGAAACAACTGAAGTCATGAAAACACATTTAAAACTCACCAACCAGACGCCACAAACAGAGCAAAACCAACTTGAGAAACATTTTCTTCATCGCTTCAGTGAAAAGCCCACGATAGTGACTCTTAAAATGTGTGAAAGCCTCAGATTGATCTGAAACACTGAACTGTGATATTTATCTGCTCGTGTGTGAATCCTCCCCACCCTCAGTTAGTTTCCGCTCACACATCCGTCTCCTTCAACATCACGAACATCAACAAGCTTTTGCTGATCTTACATTTTCAAATGAATTCTTGGCCTGAATGAAAACTAACAGCAGAAGAGTGAAATACTGGATTAGATATCTGGATCTACTGGTGTGTTATATAGTTGACTTTATTCAGTCAACACCGTTAGACTCTATAACCGTGATCTACCGTGTATGTTATTAATCTTCATCCGTAGTGAAATTCCCCTCTACACACATGTCCCAGACACAGAAGGACGAAAACTACACAAGAAGGCTGTGAAGCTTTGTTTCGTGGGATATGCCAACAATGCCAAGGGGTACTGCTTATTCGACGAAGAAGAAAAAAGGATTCTAATTCGTCGGAGTGTGATCTTTAACGAGTCAGACTTTGGCTGGAAAAAAGAAGTGAACATTCCTTGTACAGAGAACGAAGTTGTCATGAAAACTGACGAGAGAATAGCAGTTGATACTACTGTCAGTGAAACTGAAAGAGAAAGCAGCAGAATCAGAAAACCATCCAGGTTGATGAGTCCTAACGCAAAGGAATGGCAGGAGGCGGCTGACCTGGAAAATAAGACGTGGGATTTAGTGGAACTTCCAAGGGATCGGAAGACTATAGGTGTTACGGAAGACAGACTCACAGAAGATCAGGTTAGTAGTTTGTCTTTTATTGGAACACAACGGATATGTAGAACAATGGTAAGCAATACTGATAGAGTAATTGAACAGGTTATGGTTAACAGTGATAATGACAGTCTGTTTGTTACGTGCAGATGGCAGACGAAGATTACAGATGACAGAGCACACACTTTGGGACAGAGACGATGAGACAGGTGAGTACCAATGGACAGAAGCAGACGAAGACGGGGAATGGCGTAATCCACGGAAGACAGAGGTAACCAGCGGCGACAGGTGAACAATAGAGTCCAGCATGAAGAGCAGGTATGTGAGTCCGTAATCCAAAGTTGAGACCGGACGAAGTGCTGATGTGAAGTGTTTGCTTATGAAGGGGAGCTGGTGATGAGGTGATTGTGAACAGGTGATGATGATAAGTATTCTGGTGAAGGGGTGTGTCGTGATTGGGTGGTGAGTGAGCCTGACCTATCTCTAACAGTACCCCCCCCCCCCCACGGCCTGCTCCAGAGGGCAAGAGGACCCCGGCGTCGTGGTGGTCTACCTCTTCCTCGAGGTGCAGGACGATCTGGGTGGTCTCAATGGAAAGTGATAAGTAACTCAGGGTCTAAGATATCTCTTCTAGCAACCCAGGACTGCTCCTCTGGACCGTATCCTTCCCAGTCCACCAAGTATTCTAACAAACCATTACAACGCCGGGAATCCAGAATTTCTCTGACAGCATAAATGGTGCCTTCTTCCGAGATGAGTGGGAGGGTAGGTTCCTCTACTGGGTCAGGCTCTGTGGAAGGAACAGAAACAGGTAAGTGATGATGTTTAAGCAACGAGACATGAAAGGTGGGGTGAATACGATACTGTGGTGGTAGCTGTAACTTGTACGTGACTGGGTTGATTTGTTCCAAGATGGGGAAGGGACCAACGTATTTGGGACTCAACTTCTTGCAGGGCAGGCGCAGGTTGATATCCCTTATAGATAACCATACGGGTTGACCAGGTTGATAAGGTGGAGAATCCAGACGACGAGCGTTAGCATAGTCCTGTTGCCTGCGCACTGCCCTTTGGAGATGGTGGTGAGCTGAGTCCCAGACCCTCTCACTCTCTCGGAACCAATTGTCAACAGCAGGTACGTTGGAGGACTCTCCTGACCAGGGAAAGAGAGGGGCTGATAACCGAGCACGCACTGGAAGGGAGTCAATCCAGTAGCTGCTTGGCGTAGAGAGTTCTGTGCGTACTTGGCCCAGCCCAGAAATTGGCTCCAAGAGTCCTGGTGGCCATGGCAGAAGGTTATAAGGAAACGTGCTACCTCCTGGATCTTCCTTTCAGTTTGACCATTTGTTTTTGGGTGATATCCTGAAGACAAACTGACGGCCACACCTAGGAGCTTGAAGAATCCTTGCCAAAGCTGGGAGATGAATTGAGGTCCCCTATCAGACACAATATCTTCTGGAATGCCAAAGTAGTAGAATACTTGGTTAAAGTTGATCTCTGCAGTAGCCATAGCTGTGGGTAGACCTTAGAGCAGGACAAGACGACAAGACTTGGAAAAACGGTCAACAATGTCGAGGATGCATGTGGCCAGTGCCCACTGAAGAATGTACGGAGTGGATGATTTGAGTACGTTGTGGTTCTGGGGCGTAGGTAAAACCTACCAGACACCCCAGCAGAGGAGGCTCATTCGCATTGGAGGCAGCGAGTTCCTGGTCAATATCCCACTGAATGGGACAAACGGAGATCTGAGTAGGTAGTACTGGTTCAGGTGCCTGTGTGTTTTCTGCAGGAGAATGGATTCGAGAGAGAGCGTGCGTCTGCTTTAATGTTTCTACTGCCAGGTATGTATGATATCTTGAAGTGGAATCTGGTGAAGAACAGAGCCCAACGGGCTTGTCTGGGATTGAATCTCTTAGCATCTCAGAGATATTGAAGGTTTTTGTGGTCAGTGAGTACAATGAATTCCTCCTTGGCTCTCTCCAGCCAGTGACGCCACTCCTCCAATGCAAGTTTGATAGTTAGGAGCTCTCTATTTCCAATGTCATAATTTACCTCCGCTGGGGCGAACTTCCTGGAGAAGAAGACACATGGATGAAGACGAGGTGGTGTCCCCTGCTGCTGGGACAGTACGGCTCCTATGGCCGTGGTAGAGGCGTCTACCTCTACAGTGAATTGCTTGTTGGGGTCAGGATGGATAAGGAGTGGAGCTTCAGTGAAGGATTCTTTAAGTCTTTGAAAGGCCGCGGAGTCCAGTTGAGTGATTTGGGTTTCTGACGGAGCAGGTTGGTTAGAGGTACGGTAATAATGCTGTAATTCTTGATAAATCGTCTATAGAAGTTGGAGAATCCAAGCAATCGTTGAAGTTCCTTTATGGTTGTGGGTTGTGACCAATCTCGGACAGCTTCCACCTTCCTCTCGTCCATCTGGATACCTTGTTGGCTGATATTGTATCCTAAGAAATGAGTGGAGGATTGATGGAAGGAGCATTTCTCAGCCTTTAGGTACAGCTGGAAGTCTCTGAGTCTCTGGAGGACCTCCACAACGTGCTGGCAATGTTCGGCCTCGCTCCGGGGGTAGATGAGTATATCATCGATGTAGACCAGGACAAACTTGTGAAGTAACTCCCGGAGCACCTCGTGCATGAAGTCCTGGAACACGGAAGGGGCGTTGACCAGACCATACGGCATAACGAGATACTCTACCTGTCCTTCCAACCAGATGATTCCACAGTAGCTGCACGGATCTCAAGCTGTCTGGCGGACATCTCGACGTGGATGGAAGAACACCACTTGCAGCTCAACCTGGCAAAGACTGAGCTTTTAGTCTTCCCTGCCACTCCTACTCTACAACACGACATCAACATACAGCTTGGTACAACCACCATTACCCCATCAAAGTCAGCCAGAAATCTTGGAGTTATCTTCGATGACCAACTGACCTTCAGAGACCACATTTCAAAGATGGCGCGGTCATGCAGATTTGCACTTCGCAACATCAGGAAAATCTGTCCCTTCCTGACTGAGCACGCAGCACAACTGCTTGTCCAGACCCTGGTCATTTCAAGGCTTGATTACTGCAATGCTCTTCTGGCTGGTCTGCCGTCAAGAGCAATCAAACCTCTTCAAATGATCCAGAACGCTGCTGCACGTCTTGTCTGCAACGAGCCTAAGAGAGCCCACGTCACGCCCCTCTTCTTCTCTTTGCACTGGCTACCCCTTGCTGCTCTCATCAAGTTCAAGGCGCTGATGCTTGCTTACAGATCCACCACAGGCTCTGCACCTCCTACCTCCACACACTGCTACAACGCTACGTCCCCACCAGAAGCCTGCGATCACTAAAGGAACGAAGGCTTGTGGTACCGTCACAGAGAGGCACAAAATCACTCTCCAGAACATTCTCCTTCACTGCTCCCTGCTGGTGGAATGATCTCCCTACTTTCATCAGGAACGCAGAATCCCTGGCAATATTCAAGAGACAGCTGAAAACTCATCTCTTCCGTGAACACTTAATTCCCTCATAAAAAAAAAAAACCCTTTCCTTTCCTTTTCCCTTCCTACTCTAGCTTATGGTACTGAGCAATGTATGAAACTTGTATTGTGAACACTTCCTGTTTTATTTGCCAATTCATGAAGAATCGCTTGTTTGTTTTCCTCACTTGTAAGTCGCTTTGGATAAAAGCGTCTGCTAAATGACTAAATGTAATGTAAATGTACTCGTAGTGGCCAGTAGGTGTCACGAAGGTGGTCTTCCATTCATCCCCCTCCCGTATTCGCACGAGGTTGTACGCGCTGCGGAGGTCCAGTTTGGAGAAAATCGTAGCTCCCTGAAGTTTCTCCAGAGCGGCTGGGACGAGAGGAAGGGGGTAACAGAATTTGACAGTTATCTTGATGAGGGCTCGGTAATCGATACAAGGGCGAAGACCACCATCCTTTTTAGCCACGAAGAAGAAGCTGGATGCAGCAGGGGACGTTGAAGGTCGGATGTATCCCTGTTTAAGGGCCTCATCGATGTACTCCTCCATGGCCTTCTGGTCAGGAAGTGAAAGAGGGTAGATCTTACCGTGGGGCACTGGCTCATCCGGAATGAGGTCGATGGCACAGTCCCATGGCCGGTGTGGAGGCAACGACGACGCCCGCAGGGGACAGAAAATATCACTGAAGTGGGAGTAGCAGTCAGGAATGGAGATGGATTGTTTCTCCTTAGGACTTTCGATGGAGGTGGTATTTACTGGTATAGACGAGACAGGACAGGGAAGGTTAGGGGAACATCCAGGAAAGCATTTATCCCCCCACTTCAGTATTTCTCCGTTTCTCCAGGAAATTACGGGGTGATGTTGCTCCAACCATGGGCGCCCCAACACTATACCAACGGTAGAACTCTCCAGAACCAGAAAGGTGATCTCCTCCGTGTGTAAACTTCCGAGTTGAATTTGAAGAGGGCCGACCTCATTTTGAATATTGCGACGGCTTATTGGTCTCCCATTGATGGACTGTATCTGGTATTGCTTCTTGATGGGAATCTTCTTGAGTTCGATATGGCGGCAGAGTTGTCCTGATATGAAGTTCCCGGCTCACCCAGAGTCAAGGAGGGCATGGACTGGAACAGATACATCAGAGGTAGTAAGGATTAACTCAGCAGTATGTGGAGTGTGACTGAGAATATGAGAATGGAAAACAACGACGAATGGGACATGTTGAGATCACATGTCCCCCATTGCCAAAGTAGATACAAAGACCCTGGCTCAGCCGTCTCTGCCGCTCAGCTCGGGATAGATGATAATTATCCATTTGCATGTATTCTGGTTCTGGAAGACTGGTATAGTCTGGCTGGCAGAGATGAGTAGACTGGCCCTGTAGATGTTCGATACAGGGCTGCATACGACAATCAGTTTGAATAGAGAGTTGAATGAATTTTTCCAGTCCATAGGAATCGTCGTATGCAGCTAGATGCAATCGTACCCGGGGATTGAGACCTTGACGATAGGTGGTTAAGAGGGATGGTTCATTCCAACCACTTGCTGCGGCTAGCGTTCTGAAATGGAGAGCATATTCGGAGACAGACATGTTATTTTGAGTAAGATGATAAAGTTTCTCACTGACAGACGAATCCCCATCAGGAATTCCAAAGACTTCACGGAAATAAGTGAGAAAATTAGTCAGGGTTTGTGTAACTACTCCATTTTGTTCCCATATTGTATTAGCCCACTGAAGAGCTTGACCACGCAGCAAGGTGATATAGGCAATCTTAGCTCTCTCCGTTGTAAACCGGGTAGATTGCATCTCCAGGGCCAGTGAGCACTGCAGAAGGAATCCGTTGCAATCCTCCGCCAGACCAGAGTAGGGCGCCGGTGTGGCCACGGGACTGGAGGCCACGGGTGGTGGAGAAAGTACCGGAACTGGAGGTGCGGAAGGTGTGCTCTGTGTTGTTCTCCGGAGATTATCCGTTGCGTCCATGATCGCTGTTTTTAGGTCCGGTCTTCTGTTATGGAAGACAGACTCACAGAAGATCAGGTTAGTAGTTTGTCTTTTATTGGAACACAACGGATATGTAGAACAATGGTAAGCAATACTGATAGAGTAATTGAACAGGTTATGGTTAACAGTGATAATGACAGTCTGTTTGTTACGTGCAGATGGCAGACGAAGATTACAGATGACAGAGCACACACTTTGGGACAGAGACGATGAGACAGGTGAGTACCAACGGACAGAAGCAGACGAAGACGGGGAATGGCGTAATCCACGGAAGACAGAGGTAACCAGCGGTGACAGGTGAACAATAGAGTCCAGCATGAAGAGCAGGTATGTGAGTCCGTAATCCAAAGTTGAGACCGGACGAAGTATTGATGTGAAGTGTTTGCTTATGAAGGGGAGCTGGTGATGAGGTGATTGTGAACAGGTGATGATGATCAGTATTCTGGTGAAGGGGTGCGTCGTGATTGGGTGGTGAGTGAGCCTGACCGATCTCTAACAATAGGATCCAGATGGGTGTTCAAAGTCCAGCTTCATAGTGATGGACGAGTGGAGAAACGAAAGCTCTAGCATAAGTTCTGCCAGGAAGACTCAAATGTTACGTCACTACTAGTTTAGATCTAACCAATCATTATCCAACACTTGTATTTTATAAGATCGGTACTTACACATGTCTGAGTTCGCAGATGCTGACGTCAAACTTAACCTCCATCCTCCCCACCACCACCAGGATGGTCCCTGTTCATACCTTCATCTTCAGGCAGAAAATGCAACCCTCAGGATCTAAGCTACGGACAGGGCCTATGCCAAAGAACTTTATCTTATCAAATTTGCTTGCTGATTAATAAATCTCATTGTAAGTTATCTTACCTCCCGAGTCTTTCTGGTAGAAATACAAGTGCAGACTCATCTCTAAGAGCTACTCACAGAAGTATGACTGACTATGATGAAACTTTCTCACCGGTGGTACGATTTAGATCAGCTTGTACGTTACTGTCCTTCACCATCCAGAATAATCTACATGTGCACCAGATGGATGTGGTAACCGCATTTCTAGATGGACACCTGGATGAGGAAAACTACATGGAGCAACCAGACGGACACATCAAACCAGGAGAGGAACACTTGGTGTGTGAATTGAAGAAGTCAATATACGGGTTGAAGCAGTCCCCTCATTGCTGGAGCAAAACCTTCAAAGAATTCATGATGAACATTGGCTTCAAACAGAGAACATCAGATCCATGTGTGTTCGTGAGATCTCCACAAGAGCAGGAGATATTGGCTGTATATGTTGATGATCTGATATTGATCACAGAATCGATGGAAAGTAGAAAGAGCTGAAACTTGCTCTTAAAAAGCACTTCAAGATGGAGAACTGTCCTATCTCCTGGGATCTCTGTCATCCAAGACAAGGAAACAAACTGTGTTTCTTCATCAGAACCACTGCATTGAAGCCGTTCCTCAGAAGTATGGTATGGTGCCAATCCCATTGCAACTCCAGCTGATGCCAATGTAAGGCTAAGAAAGAATGAGCGTGTCAGCAAGCCTGTGAACGCGAGCACTTACCAGTCTATGGTAGGTAACTTACTGTTGCTGCAATGACTACACGACCTGACATAGCACAAGATCTGACTGCAGTGAAGAGAACTCTACGGTACTTGAAGGGTCACTGGAGCTCTTAAGTATGAGCAGTCAGAGTTTGGAGCTTTGATGGGATACTCAGATGCTGACTGGGCTGGAGATCAGGACGATGGCCGCTCCACAACCGCTAACATGTTCTTACTGGCTGGAGGAGCAGTGAGTTTCTCAGTAAGAAGCAGTCAACTGTTGCTCTTTCAACAGCAGAAGCTGAGTATGTTGATCTTAGTCAAGCAGCTCAGGAATTTGCCAGGCTTAGACGACTACTGAGTGATCTTGGAATGGATATAAATCATACAGAATTATCTTTTTTGAAAATGTAAAATAGCAGAACATTTTGTGTGATGGGTAGGTTTAGGGGTGGGGGTAGTGTAGGGGGACAGAATGTACAGTTTGTAAAGTAGAAAAACCATTACACCTATGGAATGACCCCATAAAACATGAAAACACAACATGTGTGTGAGTGTGTGTGTGTGTGTGAGTGAATGTGTGTGTGTGTGAGTGTGTGTGTGTGTGTGTCTGTGTGTTTGTGTGTTCAATACTCCCTGCTGTGTGTGTGCGTTCAATACTCACTGATGGATGTGTGTGTGTGTGTGTGTGTGTGTTTGTGTGTGTGTGTGTGTGTTCAATACTCACTGCTGTGTGTGTGTTTGTGTGTGTGTGTGTGTGTGTGTGTGTGTGTGTTTGTGTTTGTGTGTTCAATACTCACTGCTGTGTGTGTGTGTGTGTGTGTGTGTGTTCAATACTCACTGATGGATGTGTGTGTGTGTGTGTGTGTGTGTGTGTGAGAGAGAGTGTGTGTGTGTTCAATACTCACTGCTGTGTGTGTGTGTTTGTGTGTGTGTGTGTGTCTGTGTGTTTGTGTGTTCAATACTCACTGCTGTGTGTGTGTGTGTGTGTTCAATACTCACTGATGGATGTGTGTTTGTGTGTGTGTGTCTGTGTGTTTGTGTGTTCAATACTCACTGCTGTGTGTGTGTGTGTGTGTTCAATACTCACTGATGGATGTGTGTTTGTGTGTTTGTGTGTGTGTGTCTGTGTGTTTGTGTTTGTGTGTTCAATACTCACTGCTGTGTATGTGTGTGTGTGTGTGTGTGTTCAATACTCACTGATGGATGTGTGTGTGTGTGTGTGTGTGTGTGTTTGTGTGTGTGTGTGTGTTTGTGTGTTCAATACTCACTGCTGTGTGTGTGTGTGTGTGTGTGTGTGTTCAATACGAGCACAAATCCCCAGTATGCGACACCACACTTGGCTACACATCATTTCACTCTCATAGATTGTATAAAAGGCTGGATGTCTTTATAATTTTTTATTATAATATATTTTTTTTTAACTTACTGAAAACAAAACAGAGTCCACTGGTCTTGTATATTAAAACGGTGGTGAAGAATCTGTGTGTTTGGTTTGACAAAGCTTTTAAATTTGAATAAATGCTCTTGTCAAATCCAGCTTTTTTCCACTTGAGACTTCTGATTAAATCAAGACATTTCTCTCTTTTAAGGACCTTGAGAAAGTCACTCATGTCTTTATTTTTTCAAGGCTGGATTATTATAATTCTCTGTATGTAAAAGTTAGTCAGACAGTGTTGTCACGTTTGCATGTTCCTCCTGTTTTATCTTCATTGGTCTCCAGTTGGTTCTGAATAGAATTGAAGCTTCTGTTTGTTTTCAAGTCTTTAAATGGGTTGGCTCCTGTAACACCGCGGCGGAACAGAAACAAGCAGAACGACATCTAATAGTTTTACTATATTTTAATGACTCACAGGTAGGCAGAAGACAGGTTAAGCACACGCATGTAACGTCAATGAAGAACAACGACAGGACTGAAACAGAGGGAATATATACAGACTGGCACAAGAGGATAACGAGGGTTACACAGGTGAATGACATGACTGATTAACAAGCACAGGTGGAGACAATGAACTAATAATGACGATGAATGAAAACAGAACCACATGGCAAATGACAGGACAAAAACAAGGAACATGTGACCAAAGACAGAACTAAATGAAAACAAGGAACACGTGACCAAGACAGGACTGGGGAACAGAATACACAGATGAACACAGACATGATTACAGACATGATTGTGACAGCTCCACCTTACATCGCAGACCTTCTAAAACATCTTCTAGATCTCTCAGGTCCTCAGATCAGCTGCTTCTGGTTGTTTCTAGATTAAAGCTCAGGAGTGACGGATCTTCTCAGTCGCTGCAGCTCGACTGAGATCTTTTACCCTTCCATGTTAGAGCGCCTCCTACTAGATCTAGCTCTAAAAGTCGGTTAAAAACTCATTTATTATCTCAGGTTTTTAAGAATAAACTATGTTTCTGTTCAAATCTCTTAATATGAAGATTATTGTTCCTCATCAGATGTCTGAGTGTCTCAATGTCCAGTATCAGGAATAATACAGTACGATCTGTACGAAACACGACACAACAAGAATAAACGGAGCATGTTCAAATGAACTCTTTCCAGACTAATTCCACTAAAGGTCTTTAGAGAAAATACAGATTTGTTTACCTGTGAGAAGTGAAGAGAGAACGATCAGTCCCAGCAGACACAGATCACACTTATCAGCCATTTTCTGTTTCTGTCAGTCTTTCTCTTCATTATATAGTTACAGCTCTTCCTTTAATCGTCATCAGCTCCTCCTGTGGTTGAGAACTTCCTCTGATCTCACCAATCAAGTGTTTAGTCCTGAAGATACAGCTCTGCATTTCACTGACCGTCACTAAAGTCAAGACAAGAAGTGATCAGAAGATCTCTGCTGTGAAACTGTGTTCACTTTGAAACGCTCTGGAACAGAAAGTGAGCTGAACTGGACAGTGACGTCCAGAAACCAACCAAGTCCATAAGAAAAGATTATGTTTGGCACTGAACAAAGAGCTTTGAATGAACACTTCCACACAAATCCATATCTACATGTTTTTCCTCTCATTGTAGCTGCTGATTATTTGAACTTCAACATAATGGAATAAAGTCATGTCTAAGTGAGATGTTTTGTCATTGACACAATCTTTTTGCATCTCATCACCAATAACAGATCACTGAACAATTAGTTAATAGTCATGTTCCTCAACAAGTAAAGTCATCACATGACGGTGTTTCATCTGTGTGTTGCTCTGTTCACTGCCTTCACATGTTCACAGGCTTGAGCTTGAAGTAATAATAAATCGGAGGGTTTTTTGCGTGTGCACCATGAGGCTTTTACTGGGTCAAACGGCTACCAAGTTCGTGCTTGTGAAACCACACATTCACAACCTTCAGAAGTGAAGCAGTTTAAATGAGAAGATGCATCAAGATCACACGTCATCTATGTATAGCTAGATGAATCATAGGAAGATGAATAATCTGTGACGCATATTTCATTTGTTCAAAGAACGTAAGAGTTAGTTCACACACAAACAAAATGACTATTTCATAAAACTCTCATGTTATAGGAGCATAATTTCCTATATTAAATAGAGGTACAATCAGTATTTTGCAACTATTGCAAAGACTTTTGTACGATACTAAATGTTGTTTGTTATTAAAGAAACCCACTCCCATCAGTCCAAACTGGGTTCAGTTTCTGTTCTTTCTTTAAGTGTGTTTCTTTAATGACCTTTGTGCTTAAACAAACTGTGGTTTCACACTCAGCAGAAACATGTTTCCAGACCTCAACTGTGAGCTCACCGCTCTGAAAATACCACAGAAAACATGTGTATAAAATCAGACAAAAGTTCATGCAAACAGTTCTGGAAACAACTAGAACTCAAAGAGGACATAATAAACAGTGTGTGTTAGTTTGACCACACTGGGTTTAGACATGAGAAAGCCATACTTTCATACTTTCATTTCATATTTTAAAGAGTCTTTGCATTGGCAGTGCATAACTTTAAAAATACATATACTCATTTATACACAAACCTTTGGTCAAATATTTGTGCACCACCAACCACTTCACATGTTTCCTTCAGAAGAAACCTGCGCTCTCTTTCCCCTTCTCATCTTTCCTCTGTTGTGTCATCCTCCCTTCCCTCACACACACAATTCTCATCTTTGGATGTAAATACTGCAACACACACTTTATGCTCCACTTTATCTTCTTCCCTAGACAGTATCTGTCCTCTGTCATCCAGACCAGCTCAAGCAACTCCCTCCAACCCCTGGATATCTGATGCACTTCATGAAGACCGGACCAAACTCAGGGCAGCAGGAAGGAAATGGCGCAAATCACAAGACCCATCTGACCTAGATTCGTATCAAGATCTGCTGTCATCTTTTTCTGGTGGAGTCCATGCAGCTAAGTCCTCATACTTCCACAACAAAATCAACGGCGCTACAAACACACGCTCACTCTTCAAGACATTCAACACACTCCTCTGTCCCCCTCCACCACCACTCACCACATCTTTAACTGCTGATCAATTTGCCAATTTCTTCACTGACAAGACATCTTCCATCAGGAGCCAGTTCTCTGCTCCACCCACACAGGAACTCATCCCCTCCTCATCCACTAATCTTCTCTCTTCCTTCTCTCTTCTCACGGAGGCGGAAGTATCAAAACTTCTCCTCTCCACTCATCCCACCACCTGCCCTCTAGACCCCATCCCCTCACACCTTCTACAAGCCATCTCTCCCACTCTTTTACCAGCACTTACACACATCATTAACTCGTCTCTCCACACAGACACTTTCCCTACCACATTCAAGCAGGCTCGAGTAACCCCACTGCTTAAAAAAACCCACGCTAAACACATCACTCGTGGACAACTACAGACCTGCCTCTCTCCTAACATTCATATCAAAAACACTTGAACGAGTTGTTTTCAACCAGGTGTCATCCTTCCTCACACAGAACGACCATCTGGACGTCAACCAATCTGGTTTCAAGAGCGGGCATTCCACAGAGACTGCGCTACTGTCCGTCACGGAATCCCTGCGAATTGCAAAGGCTGGTTCCAAATCATCTGTTCTCATTCTACTGGATCTATCTGCTGCCTTCGACACCGTAAACCATCAAATTCTTCTGTCCACCCTCTCGTCACTGGGCATCTCAGGTACTGTGCTTCAGTGGTTTGAGTCCTATCTCACAGGTAGGTCTTTCAGAGTTGCCTGGGGAGGGGAGGTATCCAAACCTCATGAACTGATCACTGGGGTCCCTCAGGGTTCAGTTCTTGGTCCCCTCCTATTCTCCATTTATACTACATCACTGGGTCCCATCATACAGGCACATGGTTTCTCCTACCACTGCTATGCTGACGACACACAACTCTACCTGTCCTTCCAACCAGATGATTCCACAGTAGCTGCACGGATCTCAAGCTGTCTGGCGGACATCTCCACGTGGATGGAAGAACACCACCTGCAGCTCAACCTGGCAAAGACTGAGCTTTTAGTCTTCCCTGCCACTCCTACTCTACAACACGACATTAACATACAGCTTGGTACAACCACCATTACCCCATCAAAGTCTGCCAGAAATCTTGGAGTTATCTTCGATGACCAACTGACCTTCAGAGACCACATCTCAAAGACGGGGCGGTCATGCAGATTTGCACTTCACAACATCAGGAAAATCCGTCCCTTCCTGACTGAGCTCGCAACACAACTGCTTGTCCAGGCCCTGGTCATTTCAAGGCTTGATTACTGCAATGCTCTTCTGGCTGGTCTGCTGTCAAGTGCAATCAAACCTCTTAAAATGATCCAGAACGCTGCTGCACGTCTTGTCTTCAACGAGCCCAAGAGAGCCCACGTCACGACCCTCTTCATCTCTCTGCACTGGCTACCCCTCGCTGCTCGCATCAAGTTCAAGGCGCTGATGCTTACTTACAGATCCACCACAGGCTCTGCACCTCCTACCTCCACACACTGCTACAACGCTACGTCCCCACCAGAAGCCTGCGATCACTAAAGGAGCGTAGGCTTGTGGTACCGTCACAGAGAGGCACAAAATCACTCTCCAGAACATTCTCCTTCACTGCTCCCTGCTGGTGGAATGATCTCCCTACTTTCATCAGGAACGCAGAATCCCTGGCAATATTCAAGAGACAGCTGAAAACTCACCTCTTCCGTGAACACTTG
This sequence comes from Opsariichthys bidens, assembly GCA_037194245.1. NCBI lineage: Eukaryota > Metazoa > Chordata > Actinopteri > Cypriniformes > Xenocyprididae > Opsariichthys > Opsariichthys bidens. The sequence goes on along the minus strand of CM074277.1, from coordinate 36,816,337 downwards.
ATCCCCTCATAAAAAAAAAACCCTTTCCTTCCCTTTTCCCTTCCTACTCCAGCTTATGGTACTGAGCAATGTATGAAACTTGTATTGTGAGCACTTCCTGTGTCTATTTGCCAATTCATGAAGAATCGCTTGTTTGTTTTCCTCACTTGTAAGTCGCTTTGGATAAAAGCGTCTGCTAAATGACTAAATGTAAATGTAAATGATCAGGTAATAGACACTTACTGTAATTCTCCGGTAACAGACATAGACACTTGTTCAATGATTTTCCACTGGGGGGCGATCTCAGTGAATTCACATGATTAATGGCTTCACAGAGATCATCACTTCCCAGTGGTGAACCATTGGAATTTCAAAATGTTTCCAAACACTTATGACATAACAAAGCCTCGTTTACTGAAATCACAACTTCGGCAGTTTGAAACACGCTCCAAACCACTGATTCAAAACAAAAGATTTGTAAAGGTTTCGAAGCTTCATGAAGCAATGATTCGAAAGCGTCCATCACTAGATCCACACGAGGTTGGACGTGGGAATATCCCAAACTAAATGTCCCACTTCAGACCAGTGAGTTCCAGTCACTCATACATTTGACAAACACAGTTCACTAAAAGCAAAAATTAAGGTAACATTACATGAACTTAATGTCTAATGTTAAAGTTGGTATTTACGTTCATATGCACTATTGGAATCAGTACATCTTGGAAGTGACGTCAAATGACGTGTCTCGCTGAGGTTGGGGTTGATCGATGTAACCTGCGTTCACACGCCGAATGTCCGACTTTGAGTGGCTTCCAGACGTTATATCCTAGGAGGAGGTGGCCAAAATCCAATCGGTCTGGAACGCAGCATAAGTCATTAGTCTTGTTCGAGATCTCATGGTACTTGGATGTCAGACACCGATCGGTCTGTGCAGTCAATCCTAATTCATGGACGTGTCGGACACATATTGACAAATCAGAGGGACAAAATCTGCCTCTTATTTCTGAATAATTTTTTGAGGTGTATATCATATCAGCATTATAAGCACACCTCAGGAAACATAATGAAAATTGCAGTTCGTGATCTCTTTAACCTTTTAAGTACACACACACAAACACAGAAAAAGTGTTTTAATTGACTTCAGCTCTTCTGTATTTAAAACACGAAGATAATGTTTCTGTTTCCTCTGTCGTAGCATCAGATACAATCACAACCAACAATACAAGCAATAAGATCAACCACAGTAATCAGTCTAGATACTTTTTATTCATCTTCACGCATTAATTTTTCTTTATAACAAGATTTCTTACATATTCACAAGATCAGTTCAGTTCAGCATATTTATGAAGCACATTTAAAAACGGCCACAGGCCGACCAAAGCACTGTACACACAGAAACAGAACTAAAGATTAATAACACAGATCATATTAAACACAGTTTAAAACAAACAGCCATTAAAAACTAAAAGCAACAGAAAATAAGTGTTAAGACATGACTTGAACTCAGACTGAGATGAAGCTGATCTAATATAAAGTGGGAGATTGGACATGATCCAGATATCTATAACCCGTCATCTATAGTATAACAATATAGTCCTCTAATAGGTCAGAGTCAGAGCTCGTAGTTCGGTGTCAATTTTTCCTGGAACTGATTCAGTCGGTTTACACCATTTCAAATGTAGCGGTTCATCATAAACATACACTCCATCCCAGTATGATTTTTTACAGGCATCATAATCCCCGTCAAGGAACACAAGCATGATCCAGACAAAAGGTGGAAGGCACAACAATAAAGCAATAAAACAACAAAATGCTCAATGGAATAGAGATGGAAAGAGCCCTTTTCTCCAGTTCGCTTTTAAATGGTCCGAACATTTCTTTTACTGAAGGCATCTTCACACCACACAACAGATCAATCTGCTCCTCTGTGCTTGTAATCTCACATCAGATGCTCAGGAAATGCTCAACGCTGGACAGGTCCCTACAATTAATAAATAATATACATATATATATAAATATATTTACATTGCGTTTAGTGTTTAAACGGCACAGATTATGGGAACATTTTGGATTTCATGTTACTTACGATGACAGCGTAAATAAAACAGTAGCTAAAACTGCGACTGTGTGCAAGCATTGTGCAAAATGCATTCGATATGCTAATAAACACTTCTAATATGACAATTTATTTGAGAAGAAGCACAAACAGGAGAGAGCCGGTTAGGAAACAACTTCTACTGTCCGCAGCATTTCAGAAACCTCTCAGTGAAAACTAAAGCATTGGGGATGTTTATATATTTATCTTTAAAGTATTTTGACTTGTTTAAAAGACAGAGCTTCAAGAGTTCCTCTCTTTGTCTTTTAAAATATTTTTTTTTGTAAGAGCTACACTGAAGTTGGCAGTTTGATAAATGCAAGTTAATTTCAATCTACAGACAATTGATTCATTTATCTGTCTGAATATATGTTTATAGGCAGTTTGGAAATGTTTGTCATCTTAACAATAATTGTATTATAAATTTTTCTAATTTGTACCATTTTTCCTTTGTTTCAGACCACACACACACACACACACACCCTTGTCTAAGTCGCGGTTGAAACTCTTCGAGCCCTTTCTCTCTTATCGGAGTCACCAGTTTTCAAGGACTATCTGAACAATCCAGAGGTTCCACCTCTACACTGTGAAAACTTTCTTCACTGTTTCATTGATAAGGTCACTTCCACTAGAGCATTTATTTCACCTTCTGCTTATGACTGTCCTCTGCTCTGCTGTCTTTGACGAGTTTGAGCTTGTGACTTTGTCTATGTTACAGGAGAATGTTGATCATTTGAAGCCCTCAGGTTCTCCACATGAAGCTGTTCCTCCTCGACTTTTTAAGGAGGTTTTTCCTACTGTCGGGCCGCCTGTTTTTGCAGCTGTTAACCGTAGTCTGTCCTCAGGTGTGGTTCCTAAAAATCTTAAAGATGCAGTGGTTAAATAACCTGGTCTGGATCCTGCAGACATTGTGAATTTTAGGCCCTTTTCCAAACTACCTTTTCTTTCAAAAATCCTTGAAAAGATAGTCTGCAGTCAATTAATGGCCTTTCTGAAAGACCACAACGTTCTCGAAACTTTTAAAACTCTACACAGCACTGAATCTGCTCTTCTAAAAGGTTTTATTGACATCTTTCTAGTTACTGACTCTGGTGATTGAGTCGTTCTTGTACTTCTTGATTTGACTGTTGACCGTGAAACCCTGATATGTCGTTTGGAGCAGTGGGTGGACGTTAAGGGCTGCATTACGCCAGACGAGCAGTTGGCGATGTCACTTTGTAAAGAAAGATAACGCGCATGCCTATCTACCTTACTTTTATAGTTTACTGCACTTTGATATCCTTCTCATTATTTCCCTGTAGCGGCTAATAAATCTGAAGTCTCGCAAATTCACAGAAATATCTTAATTCCACGTTAACAAATAAGGTGGATACACTAAACATGTAATACGCATGTGCATGCCGACACCGTTTTCACAGATTTGTGTTTTTGCACTTTACATGGAGATGATAATGGTGTCGTTTTTGAAAACTTGCACTTTGAAACCATTTTCAAAAGTTTTGCTTTCAGGCCACCAAAACACCATCGTCGTGTAACTGAAGGACCAAACGCATGAAAAGTATTCTGTTTTTCGTTGAAAATGGTGTCATGTAAACAGCCCCTGAGAAGTCCATGAAAGCAAACTAACTGTGAAAGCACGCCGATTTGATTTAATGTAAATGTTTCATGAGCACAGGAGAAAGGTATCGTTGTTTTTTGTGCAAATGTCCCGCTGTAGCAGAAATCTTTGAATCTTTCTGTTCCTTGCGTGGATCTGGACATACAGGACATGCTTCCACAGGAAATTCATGAAACTAGGCAAAAAATGAAGCAGTACAGGATTTGATGCATCACTCTGTTCTTGAACTTGTCTCTTTCCTGTTTCTCCACGTTTACCACTTTTGACGCAGTCATAAATACTTAAAATAATGAACAAAATGGCACGGCAGACAAAGATCAAGATGTAACCTGTGGTCTGAAAAAATTGTGCATCATTAATTCCTGCTTCTGCATTTACATTTGAAGGCATCTGCTCCACACATTTTGAACAGAAAGAGAAGTGGATTCTCAGCAAGAACTGAGGAACATGTGTCTTGACGAGGAAGACAAAACATGGATGATATTGTCCAGGAAAGTCGAGTAGATTTTGTATTTTTATAATAATAATAATGTTCATTTTTTCACATTTTGAGTCTATTACTTGTTGTCAAATGTTGAAGTCATGTTTAAAAGAGACGGTGCAGAGCGGGACGTCATCAGAAGGGATTTTTGCGTACTCAAATCTAGTGTGACCGCAGCTTAAGGTCATTTCCACAGACCGCAGATGACCGCTTGAGACACAAATGCTCCCTGAATCATAAACACACCGTGTTCGTTTGTTGGCCAGAGGCAACGACACCATCGTATGTGAACTGAACTGAGCTGGAAGATGGCATAATATTTTGCCAAACTGCTTCATAGATGAAATGAACTAATAATTGATTATTTCTTAAATGAAACTGAATCAACACTAAACTGACTTTAGCAGTCGAAATTACGGTGGCCATGAGAGCTCAGCGCGATGCGACTGAAGAAAAAACATGCGAATACACAGTAAAAACCCCAGAGTTAAATCAACTAAATAGTGTTAAAGTAACACTGAAGCAGAGTTAAAGTTAATGAAATAATTAAGTGATGATTGAACATTAATGATGAACACCTGCTGTTCAACACTAGTTCAGTGTGACTTTAACACTATTTAGAGAGGGACCAAATGTGGGGATTTTACTGTGTAGAAAAAAACCACCAGCAAATAAAGAAACAACACAACGAAATACAACAACGCGCCGCAAAAGGATGTTAAAATAAACAAATAAAACCCATTACCTCATCACTGAAGAGTAAATCCTGAACAGGCAGGTTCGTCACTGTTGGTTGTGCAAAATTATTATTATTAATAATAATTGATTTAATAATTTGCTTGATTTCATGGGATATGACGTGCGCAAAATGTGAATCCAATGTGTCCATCATTTTGCGAGTTGATCAAGACAACTGTCACGTCAATATTAAAATATTATAATATTATTATTATGAACTTGTTGTCAAACTGATGAAGATGTTTTCTTAATTTGCTGGTGTATTTTCTATTTGCATGTGTTTTCTTCAGTCGCAGCACGCTGAGCTCTCTCGGTCACAGTACGAAATGCACAATTTAATATATAAATATTGTGCCTTATGCCTGTAAAATAATCAAAACTGAAAGTGAAACCACAAAAGTCTCCAGACTGTTGTGTAACAACAGTTCAATAACAATGCAAACATTTCCAAATATAGTAATACATTTACATGATATTTACACAATACATTAAGTACAGCATGTGAGCATATACTCTATATGTACCCTATAAAAACTGATTCAATAATCCTTTCTGCTTGTGTGACTAATGTGGGCCTGATTCTTATGTTGTTCATTTAGTCATTTGAATCTTTCAGGAGCATCTTGTGGACCACAAACATCTCTGGAGGATGAAAACATCCTCAACCGTACCTGTGAATAGTGTATCTTAGAAGATGTCCAATGCACTTCAAGCCTTTTTTAGTCATTTCAAACTCTTTCTGACCCAAACTACTGTTTTCAGATCTTTTCCAGTGAGTATCGTGTTAATTGCATTGGAAACGCTGACTGAAAATCAGTTTTCATGCCCATGCAGCGTGAAGGAATTCACATCTTATTCGCTTGTTTTTTCTTGCTCCTGCTCTTTTAACAATTTGTTTAATGGCACTTATTTTATGTCCATTAAATTAACCCATTTTTTTTTACATTTTCGTGTCTTGCCTAATTCCACCGTGTGTGTGGATATTTTTGTTGTTTCTGGATGGTCAATATTTTGCCTGTGCGCGGACAGACTGGAATGGAGTGTATGTTTCTGATGATGAACTACATATAAACTGGTGTAAACCTTCTGAATTAAACACCGGAAGAAATGAGACAGAGCTACGGAATCTGACTTTTGATGATGTTGTTTTGTCGAAGGTAAGTGTATCTTGAAATCCACCTTGTTATCTTCAGAACGTTTGATGAAATTATACCTTTAAAATCTTAATTTTAAATTTCTTACATTTCTCATGTGCTCATAACCCATTTATATTTCATATGCAACACAACACCACTAAAATTATGCCATTGGTCATTTAAAAGAGGTTGTGATGAAACCTCGTAAATCCATTGGCTCCTCAAACTGTCAGTCAAACCTCATAACTCCTCCCCTGCCTCCGCGCACAGTTCTGAGATCTGCTTATTTGCATGAAAGGTTAAATAAAGAACATGTTTGCGTAAGTACGGCGTTTTCTTCACTCAAGAAACACTATGTCCATTACGGGTAACATTGTTTATATTTGACGAGCAGAGAATATTCTTAGTCTGCTATTTGCCGTCTAGTTGAAGCAAGTTTTTAATATGTGCTTAATAAGTGCTTCATCTTTATCAAAACTCTGCCATGGCAAAAAATAAAAAAACAAGGGTTAGAAAACACTCGTGTTTACAGGCTCATCGCTGCTTTGTTTATGCAACTGCTACAATTCTGCTGTTTCACACGCGCCACATACCGGCAAAGAATTAATTTGATTATTAACCTTTATTTGACCCATATTTTAATATATATAAATATTATATACATAAATATATACATAAATATATACCCATATTTATATATTTACACAGCATACATACAGTGTTGTAAATGTTAAATGTTATGGATATATATATTTATTATTATTATATAATTTATAATTATTATATAATTTATATATATATCTACATAAATAATTAGCAGGAAGCTATCTTTTATTATTATGTGGGGTGTGGAGCCTTTGGTTACCTAAATGTGCTCCTGGCTCTAATGGTTAAATTGTTTTTCTGAGTGTATTGATTGTTTGTTGTTGTTTTGTTTTTCAGATTATAGGTTATATCCTGCTGCTTATAATCAGCTCCTTCATTCTTTTGTTGGTTTGTTATAAGCGCTACAAAGAGAAAAAACAAGGAAATACTCCACATGAACTTTTGCACATGGTTAATTTTGCCAATAGGTGTCGCCATTTTTACTGTGACGCTGCAGTTCTTTTCCTGCTTCCTTGTATTTTTGTTTTGACGTAAATAAAAACGCACGTGAAATTCTAACAAACTTAATCTCACTGATTCTCGAGATAAGGGACAAAACAAGTTTTAGAGGTTAGTTTTTATTATTTAATGACACATTATTATAAACTGATATATTTGCAGACAAAGGTCTCAGATAATGAAGCATGTAATGGTTCAACAGGTTTTTCTGAAAATGTACATTTATTCACTTCAGACACATTAATTTCAATTTCAACTTTATTTCCAGACTCAAGGTCCATTAGAAACAAACACATGCAATACAACATTTTTAAAAGACAATTATAGCAATATTTTTGAATATATTAAGATTTTCTCCACACTCGTTCAGCGACTTTAAGCAACTTTGTATGTTATTGGCATCCTTCTGGCCACCTTCACATGACACACACCGTTGTTTAGCGTCCGGACAAAAGCTCAAACAACAGCTTTTCCACGACTCTATCCACTCGCATGATATTTAAACTTGATCCATCCAACAACAGTGTAAAATACACATGACAAATATACAGCAGTAGAAGTAAAGAGAGATCTGTGTGTCTCTGAGAGAAATATAAACTATAAAGCCTCACAAATAAGATTTTTACAATCTGACACTGAGAGAGCAGAAGCTCAAATAATCATCAGCATTTATTATGACAAAAACACACTTGAAGAATCTTTAAAGTTCAGCGTTCTGCTTTAGATTTAAGCCCTTCCTGAAAAAGATGAACATGTGAAGCCATAAATGAATAAATCTCACCAATATTAATATATGTGTGAGAAATGACATCAATCATGGACCTGGTGTGTGAATCTGTGCTTGATCTCGTTCAGCTCTTCCGGATCTGACGTGATAAACCACAATAAGGACAGTAGCCACGCCCACCAGAGCAGAGAGGACCAATCGGATCACAGCTTCAGTAGGACCACAACAGTGGACAGAGTCTGAGGAGGAAAAACATCAAACTGAGATCAGCTCAGTCAATAAACACTGATATCATCAGCGCTGCCGTACCTGAACATGTGTGACAGAGTTGAGTGATGTCCAGATGTTGAGTCTGGTGGCTGATGGGATTGTTCAGCACACAGCTGTAGGTGTTTTTATCCTGATGTTCCACCTCCAGAGGTAGAGAGAGACTGATGCTGAGATCAGACACACTGATGCTGGACAATAAACTGCTTCCTTTGTACCAGGAGAGAGTCACATGACTCACATTCACAGCTGAACACACCAGTGAACATGATGATGATGATGAAGAACATTGTGAAGAGTCTCTGCTGATGACAGGAACAGGCAGACGAGCTGGAAAACATGAGAGAATAAAGACAAATGAGGATGAATGAAGATCTTCAGGAAACATCCAGAGGAACCAAGATGATCAAAAGTGAAACAATTTCATGGAAAGTTCAATATAAACCTGCTGTTCATGTAAAAGTAAGAGAATTAGTCATTTGAACTAATTAGTCATGATAAGATTCTTCTTTAGATCCAGCTGTAATAAATAAGCGTGGACAAGCGTGAGATCACTGAGGACAGCGAGAGCACGTGAGTGTTTATTTGTACTTAATACCCATTTCTGCTCTATTGCTAAGTTATTATTTGCTGCTAGGAAGGATTTGTTTCGATTCTTTGCTTATTTGTATGTTTGCGCTTTTGACTTGTATCTGTTTGTAATTGTATTTGCTGCCATTTAGAAGAACTGTAGCGGTGCACTTAAGTTCTGTACGTGCGCTTCCTGGAGTAGTTTCAATATGGCCCATTCACGGCGAAACTTTTTTGATGAGCTAATTGTTAGGGCGGACACAGCTGTTTTCACTCATACGTAGGTAAGAAAACTGTTTTTTCCATCAGCGGAAGCGTTCAGCCGTCGTGTTCAGCCTCCTCGTGTGAAGACCGACTCGGGTAAAGACCTGCGACTCTACCTGCACGACTCGGGTAAAGACCTGCGACTCTACCTGCACGACTCGGGTAAAGACCTGCGACTCTACCTGCACGACTCGGGTAAAGACCTGCGACTCTACCTGTGCGACTCGGGTAAAGACCTGCGACTCTACCTGCACGACTCGGGTAAAGACCTGCGACTCTACCTGCGCGACTCGGGTAAAGACCTGCGACTCTACCTGCGCGACTCGGGTAAAGACCTGCGACTCTACCTGCGCGACTCGGGTAAAGACCTGCGACTCTACCTGCGCGACTCGGGTAAAGACCTGCGACTCTACCTGCGCGACTCGGGTAAAGACCTGCGACTCTACCTGCGCGACTCGGGTAAATACCCGCGACTCTACCTCCGCGACTCGGGCAAAGACCCGCGACTCTACCTGCGTGACTCGGGTAAAGACCTGCGACTCTACCTGCACGACTCGGGTAAAGACCTGCGACTCTACCTGCACGACTCGGGTAAAGACCTGCGACTCTACCTGCACGACTCGGGTAAAGACCTGCGACTCTACCTGCGCGACTCGGGTAAAGACCTGCGACTCTACCTGCGCGACTCGGGTAAAGACCTGCGACTCTACCTGCGCGACTCGGGTAAAGACCTGCGACTCTACCTGCGCGACTCGGGTAAAGACCTGCGACTCTACCTGCGCGACTCGGGTAAAGACCTGCGACTCTACCTGCGCGACTCGGGTAAAGACCTGCGACTCTACCTGCGCGACTCGGGTAAAGACCTGCGACTCTACCTGCGCGACTCGGGTAAATACCCGCGACTCTACCTCCGCGACTCGGGCAAAGACCCGCGACTCTACCTGCACGACTCGGGTAAAGACCCGCGACTCTACCTGCGCGACTCGGGTAAAGACCTGTGAGTCTACCTGCGTGACTCGGGTAAAGACCCGCGACTCTACCTGCGCGACTCGGGTAAATACCCGCGACTCTACCTGTGCGACTTGGGTTAAGACCTGCGACTCTACCTGCACGACTCGGGTAAAGACCCGCGACTCTACCTGCGCGACTCGGGTAAAGACCTGTGAGTCTACCTGCGTGACTCGGGTAAAGACCCGCGACTCTACCTGCGCGACTCGGGTAAAGACCTGCGACTCTACCTGCGTGACTCGGGTAAAGACCCGCGACTCTACCTGCGCGACTCGGGTAAAGACCCGCGACTCTACCTGCGCGACTCGGGTAAATACCCGCGACTCTACCTGTGCGACTCGAGTTAAGACCTGCGACTCTACCTGCGCGACTCGGGTAAATACCCGCGACTCTACCTGTGCGACTTGGGTTAAGACCTGCGACTCTACCTGCGCGACTCGGGTAAAGACCCGCGACTCTACCTGTGTGACTTGGGTTAAGACCTGCGACTCTACCTGCGCGACTCGGGTAAAGACCCGCGACTCTACCTGCGTGACTCGGGTAAATACCCGCGACTCTACCTGTGCGACTTGGGTTAAGACCTGCGACTCTACCTGCGTGACTCGGGTAAAGACCTGCGACTCTACCTGCGCGACTTGGGTTAAGACCTGCGACTCTACCTGCGCGACTCGGGTAAAGACCCGCGACTCTACCTGCGCGACTCGGGTAAATACCCGCGACTCTACCTGTGCGACTTGGGTTAAGACCTGCGACTCTACCTGCGCGACTCGGGTAAAGACCCGCGACTCTACCTGCGCGACTCGGGTAAATACCCGCGACTCTACCTGTGCGACTCGAGTTAAGACCTGCGACTCTACCTGCGCAACTCGGGTAAATACCCGCGACTCTACCTGTGCGACTTGGGTTAAGACCTGCGACTCTACCTGTGCGACTCGGGTAAAGACCTGTGAGTCTACCTGCGCGACTCGGGTAAAGACCCGCGACTCTACCTGCGTGACTCGGGTAAATACCCGCGACTCTACCTGTGCGACTTGGGTTAAGACCTGCGACTCTACCTGCGCGACTCGGGTAAAGACCCGCGACTCTACCTGTGCGACTTGGGTTAAGACCTGCGACTCTACCTGCGCGACTCGGGTAAAGACCTGCGACTCTACCTGCGTGACTCGGGTAAATACCCGCGACTCTACCTGTGCGACTTGGGTTAAGACCTGCGACTCTACTTGCGCGACTCGGGTAAAGACCCGCGACTCTACCTGCGCGACTCGGGTAAAGACCCGCGACTCTACCTGCGCGACTCGGGTAAATACCCGCGACTCTACCTGTGCGACTCGAGTTAAGACCTGCGACTCTACCTGCGCGACCCGGGTAAAGACCTGCGACTCTACCTGCGTGACTCGGGTAAAGACCTGCGACTCTACCTGCGCGACTCGGGTAAATACCCGCGACTCTACCTGTGCGACTCGAGTTAAGACCTGCGACTCTACCTGCGCGACTCGGGTAAAGACCCACGACTCTACCTGTGCGACTCGGGTTAAGACCTGCGACTCTACCTGCGCGACTCGGGTAAAGACCCGCGACTCTACCTGTGCGACTCGAGTTAAGACCTGCGACTCTACCTGCGCGACTCGGGTAAAGACCCGCGACTCTACCTGCGCGACTCGGGTAAATACCCGCGACTCTACCTCCGCGACTCGGGTAAAGACCCGCGACTCTACCCGCGCGACTCGGGTAAAGACCTGCGACTCTACCTGCGTGACTCGGGTAAAGACCCACGACTCTACCTGCACGACTCGGGTAAAGACCCGCGACTCTACCTGCGCGACTCGGGTAAATACCCGCGACTCTACCTGCGCGACTCGGGTAAAGACCCGCGACTCTACCCGCGCGACTCGGGTAAAGACCTGCGACTCTACCTGCGTGACTCGGGTAAAGACCTGCGACTCTACCTGCGCGACTCGGGTAAATACCCGCGACTCTACCTGTGCGACTCGAGTTAAGACCTGCGACTCTACCTGCGCGACTCGGGTAAAGACCCGCGACTCTACCTGCGCGACTCGGGTAAATACCCGCGACTCTACCTCCGCGACTCGGGTAAAGACCCGCGACTCTACCTGCGTGACTCGGGTAAAGACCCGCGACTCTACCTGCGCGACTCGGGTAAAGACCTGTGAGTCTACCTGCGTGACTCGGGTAAAGACCTGCGACTCTACCTGCGCGACTCGGGTAAAGACCTGTGAGTCTACCTGCGTGACTCGGGTAAAGACCTGCGACTCTACCTGCGCGACTCCACCGAGATCTAAGATCTAAGATGGCGCCGCGGATGGCAGCCTCAGTGCTTAGCTCTCCAGTGTTTGTACTGTTTTTGTTAGTTTTTCCTGTTTATTGTTTTTCAAACGCGATCAGCTACACCAGAGATGATCTGCTGAGCATTCAGCTGTTCACACCACAAACTCTTTTTCCGGATTTCAATTACTCAGACGTTTTGTTGAACGTTGTAGTCGGCGGAGCGGCAGCGCTGTTTAGACGCTTCAGGACGCGCAGACGGGGAAAGCGCGCCGGCGTCCTCGTGAAGCTCAGACAGCGCGGATTGAGAATGGCGCTGCCTAGCATCCATCTGGTGAATCTCCGCTCTCTATCCAACAAAACGGACGAACTCCTTCTGCTCGCCCGAACAAACAAGGACTTTTCAAACTCTGTGCTGCTCTGTGCTTCACAGAAACCTGGCTGAACGACGCCATTCCGGACAGCGTGTTAAGTCTGCCGGGCTTTCGGCTGTTTAGATCTGATCACGACGCTGAATCAACGGGGAAATCGCGCGGCAGCGGGACGTGCTTTTACATCAACGAAAGGTGGTGTTCAGATCTAACTGTGTTAAAGAAGATGTGCTGTCCAGATCTTGAAACACTCTTCATTAACTGCAAGCCGTTCTATTCGCCGCGGGAGTTTTGTTCGTTCATTCTGGCGAGCGTCTACATTCCACGTGAGTTCAGCTTTACAGTTACTCGCTGATATGATCACAGAGAACGAGCAACAACACCCGGACTCTGTTCTAATCATTCTCGGGGACTTTAATAAAGCGATTCTCTCACGTGAACTTCCAAAATACAGACAGCATGTTACTTGTCCCACCAGGGACAGTAATACACTGGATCACTGTTACACAGTAATAAAGGATGCATATCACTCTGTCCCACGGGCAGCTTTGGGGCTCTCTGATCACTGTTTAGTTCATCTCATACCGACGTACAGGCAGAAACTGAAATCAGCTAAACCTGTAGCAAAGACTGTAAGGAGATGGACCACCGAAACAGAGCGGGCCTTACAAGCCTGTTTCGAATGGACCGATTGGAGTGTTTTTGAAGCTGCTGCCACCGATCTGGACGAGCTCACAGAGACTGTTACATCATACATAAGTTTCTGTGAGGATTTGTGCATTCCTACAAGGACTCACTTAACCTACAACAACGACAAATCCTGGTTCACTGCAAAACTCAGCCAGCTCCGTCAGGCCAAAGAAGATGCTCACAGAAATGGGGACAGAGTCTTGTACAAACAGGCCAAATACACACTGGAAAAGGAGATCAGAGTGGCTAAGAGGAATTATTCCGAAAAGCTTCGGAATCAGTTCTCTTCTAATGACACTGCTTCAGTGTGGAAAGGTCTGAGGGCCATCACCAACTACAGGACACCATCCCCCAGCTCTGTGGTGAATCAATATCTGGCAGACGATCTGAACGAGTTCTACTGCAGGTTTGAAAGACCACCATCAACACCTCCAACAACCCCCCTCTCCCCCACCCCTCCACTTCAGTTCAGTGAAGATGACGTGCGCCAGGTCTTCAGAAAGAACAAAAGGAGAAAGGCACCAGGCCCAGACAGTGTCTCACCAGCCTGTCTGAAAACCTGCGCTGACCAGCTGTCCCCCATCTTCACACAGATCTTCAACAGATCACTGGAGCTGTGCGAAGTCCCCTCATGCTTCAAACGCTCCACCATCATCCCCGTCCCAAAGAAATCCAAAATCACTGGACTCAATGACTACAGACCTGTGGCTCTAACGCCTGTGGCCATGAAGTCATTTGAAAGACTGGTTCTGGCTTATCTGAAGGACATCACTGGACCCTTACTGGACCCCCTGCAGTTTGCTTACCGAGCAAACAGGTCTGTGGATGATGCAGTCAACATGGGACTGCATTATGTTCTCCAGCATCTGGACAGACCAGGGACCTATGTGAGGATCCTGTTTGTGGACTTCAGCTCTGCCTTTAACACCATCATCCCATCACTTCTCCACCCCAAATTAACTCAGCTCTCTGTGCCCACCTCTGTCTGTCAGTGGATCACCAGCTTCCTGACAGACAGACAGCAGCTAGTGAGACTGGGAAAGTTCTCATCCTGCACCCGCTCCATCAGCACCGGCGCCCCTCAGGGCTGTGTTCTCTCCCCACTGCTCTTCTCCCTCTACACCAGGGGTCACCAACACGGTGCCCGCGGGCACCAGGTCGCCCCCAAGGACCACATGAGTCGCCCGCAGGCCTGTTCTAAAAATAGCGCTTGTGAGCTGCGTCTGAAATTAAATTTTATTCTGTTGCTATTCTTTTTTTATCTTTTAATAACTTAAAAATATGTTCATTATACACAAGTTTAGATAAGTTTAGGCGAACTCTGACCTACTCTAGTTCAAAAGAATTTGGCGCGAGACAAAACCAGTAAGCTAGTGGGCGCGTGCGCGCGCGCAACGAAGACGGTAGCTGAATGCTGCGGCGACGGCAAAGCGGCACATGTGGAGAGACACTTCACTACCTGTCACAAAAGCTACCATGCTGACTACCCACTAGGAAGTGCATTACGAACAGAAAAAGCCTTTGAGCTAAATGCAGCTTTGGGTAAGCAAGTCTTTTTTCACGAGGCCGGCGAAAAAGTCACAAAAAGCAACCGAAGCCTCGTTTAGAGATACACATTTTCTGATCAAGAAGAAGAAGGCATTTTCAGACGTTTTTAAAGAAGCAATGTACTTAACCCTTTCCCACGTAAGTTTAAAATATTCTGGTTGAGCGCTCAGCGTGAGTTTTTCTAGGCGACCGTTATTTAGAACGTGTCACTTTATTGTTTCCATGGTGACGCGTCATGGCTTGTGACGTGACACACGGCAACCTCAAAAGCGCTGATTGACTGATGATCTGCTTTTATTTAATTTTTCCTTTTTTATTCAAAATATTACCAAATTTGATGACTAGCATGAAATATCTGATATTCCGATTGTCAAATATGTGCAAGTGGATTTTGCTGTTTAAACGCCTTTATATTGATCGCGTTAGTTGAGATATACGCGCGACGGGCGCCGCCATGTTAGTTTGCCCCGCAGTGCAGAGAATCGCGTCTGTTGGATTTACAGCGCGTGAATTCATCCTTCTCCCGAAATACAAAAGTAAGTGAGCCGGTGAACTGAGAGAAGAAGAGAGTAAACTTTAAAGTTACTTACACAATGTGTATCTGATATGAATAAAACGTGCTGTCTAATTATTATGGAAATGATTGTTATTGCCGCTTCCATAGACATCAGTGTGTATTTTCATCTCTAAATGTATTAGGTTAGTACTTATGTGAATTTAAATGTCTGAAACCTAAAATAAACATTATGTGGTTGAAAACACTGCATATTTGTGATATATTGACTGTCACTGGCTCAACGCCAGAGAACGCGCGCAAGCGCTTTTGAATTTGGCAGTTGATCACGTGATGCACTGAACGTTCTAATCACACGGTGTGATCGTACGCGTCAAAGGGTTAAACACTGTACTTAAAGATTAAAGTATTATTAATAATGTATAACTAAAGGCAACCTGAGCAAATTTGTTATTTCAGAAGAGTATCAAACTGGTAGCCCTTCGTATGACTCAGTACCCATGAAGTAGCTCTCAGTTTCAAAATGGTTGGTGACCCCTGCTCTACACCAATGACTGCACCTCTAAAGACCCCTCTGTCAAGCTCCTGAAGTTCGCAGACGACACCACACTGATCGGACTCATCCAGGATGGTGACGAGTCTGCTTACAGACTGGAGGTTGAACAGCTGACTGTCTGGTGCAGTCTTAACAACCTGGAGCTCAACACGCTCAAGACGGTAGAGATGATCGTGGACTTCAGGAGAAACCCCCCTGCTCTCCCCCCACTCACCATCATGAACAGCACTGTGGCTGCAGTGGAGTCATTCAGGTTTCTGGGCACCACAATCTCCCAGGACCTGAAGTGGGACAACCACATTGAGTCCATTGTGAAAAAGGCCCAGCAGAGGTTGTACTTCCTTCGCCAGCTGAGGAAGTTCAACCTTCCACAGGAGCTGTTGAAACAGTTTTACTCTGCCATCATCGAATCCATCCTCTGCACTTAAATCACCGTCTGGTTCAGCTCAGCTACCAAATATGACCTCAGAAGACTACAGAGGGTAGTCCGGTCTGCTGAGCGAATCATTGGTACAACCCTCCCCACTCTCCAAGAACTGTACATATCCAGAGTGAGAAAAAGGGCAAAGAAGATCACTCTGGACCCCTCACACCCAGCGCACTCCACCTTTGAACTGTTGCCATCTGGTCGACGCTACAGAACCCTGAGCACCAAAACGACCAGACACAAGCACAGTTTCTTCCCCCAAGCACTTCATCTCATGAACAGTTGATAAACACGGAACACACAAAACTATTACACACCATTCACTTAAAACACTTATTTATATTTCATTTGCACTCATCACAACTGTACATACTGTTACGACTGCTAGGGGTTCAGCCTTAACAGAAAAAAGGCGAGTCTCAATATCAGAGAGATTTCAAATAATGCGATCTTTATTTACAACAACAACCACAAAAAAGGGGATAACGTCAGGGGCAGACAAGGCCAAAACAACAAATAAAACAATCTCTATTTTTGAAACTAAATAACCTCGAAGGAAAATAAAGAAAACAAAATACAACTTAACTTACCTACCTCCCTACAATCATAAACATTGAAAATAATATCAAATGAAATGGCGTCACACCCCCTACCTCCCTTAAAGTGAAAAAAATTAATATTTACAAAAGTTTTGTACAGCAAACAATATCAAATTCAGTATTCAAGTCGGCGTCGTATAACAGGCAAGGATCCAGTAACCAGGAAGTCAGAATTAACAATAAACAAACAATCACAATTTTACTAAACACTCACTATCTCTCTGACACGACACTCTCAAACCAACAATGACGAAACGAACAATAACAATCGAATTTTGCGAAGAACGATGGCGGAAGCACAAAGTCAACGAGGCACATGGCCTCGAATATGTGTTTGGGGCGTTCCTTATATACGCGTGTCGGGTATTCGCTGGACCCATCAGGACTTTCAAATGAAGGCCACACCCTCCTATAACAAAAAACACATCTACACACATGGAAAGAGAGAATAGACAGACAGATGAAAACAGACAAAATATCTTGGGGTCTTAACAATACAATCTGTTTATATCTTAACTGTACATACAATTGTCTATTTTGTATATTTTGTATATTTGTATTTTTATTCTTTTTTATCATCTGTGTCTTGTCACTGTCACTCTGTTGCACTGTAAAGCTTTTGTCACTAAAACAAATTCCTAGTATGTGTAAACATACCTGGCAATAAAGCTCTTTCTGATTCTGATTCTGAGCAAGGACACCGACAGGACACTTAAGTATCTCCCTTACCCCCTTTTTCTTTGCTCCCATACTCAACATGTGCTTTCAATATATTCCTGTTGTCACACGCATACGCTCCACTATCGCCCGTAGAAGGCAACGCAACACTACTAACCTGCGTCCTATTTACTCCTCTCCTAACCAACCTCTATCTGTTTCTGTAGGCCTATGGAATTGTCAGTCAGCTGTTAACAAAGCTGACTTCATTCCAGCCTTTGCCACTAACCAGTCTCAACATCTTAGGCTTGACTGAGACATGGATTCGTCCAGAGGACTCCTCAACCCCGCTGCTCACGTGTCTTCATTGCTTTGCTTGTTCACTGGTTCCTGATTTGATGTCATTATTAGTTGTGTAGTTAACTGAAGGGATGGATTCTGGAATCCACTGCCACTTCAAAGTCAATCAGTGTATGGGGATGATTACGAGGCCATTATGAACAGAGGCCAGTGGGCAAATTTGGCCAGGATGTTGGGGTTATACCCCTACTCTTTTCGAAGGACATACTGGGATTTTAATGACCACAGAGAGTCAGGACCTCAGTTTAACGTCTCATCCGAAGGATGGTGCTTTTTGACAGCATAGTGTCCCCATCACTATACTGAGGCATTAGGACCCACACAGCACCCCCTGCTGGCCGCACTAACACCTCTTCCAGCAGCAACCTAGTTTTCCCAGGAGGTCTCCCATCCAGGTACTAACCAGGCTCAGCCCTGCTTAGCTTCAGTGGGCAACCAGTGTTGGGCTACGGGGTGACATGGCTGCTGGCCATGCTCCACTTTATCTTCTTCCCTAGACAGTATCTGTCCTCTGTCAACTAGACCAGCACAAGCAACTCCTTCCAACCCCTGGATATCTGAAGCGCTTCGTGATGACCGGACCAAACTCAGGGCAGCAGAAAGGAAATGGAGCAAATCACAAGTCCCATCTGACCTAGGTTCATACCAAGACCTGCTATCATCTTTTTCTGTTGAAGTCCATGCAGCTAAGTCCTCATACTTCCACGAAAAGATCAACGGCGCTAAAAACACACGCTCACTCTTCAAGACATTCAACGCACTCCTCTGTCCCCCTCCACCACCACTCACCACATCTTTAACTGTGGATCAATTCGCCAATTTCTTCACTGACAAGACATCTTCCATCAGGAGCCAGTTCTCTGCTCCACCCACACAGGAACTCATCCCCTCCTCATCCACTAATCTTCTCTCTTCCTTCTCCCTTCTCACGGAGGCGGAAGTATCAAAACTTCTCCTCTCCACTCATCTCACCACCTGCGTTCTAGACCCCATCCCCTCACACCTTCTACAAGCCATCTCTCCCACTCTTTTACCAGCACTTACACACATTATTAACTCATCTCTCCACACAGGCACTTTCCCTACCGCATTCAAGAAGGCTCGAGTAACCCCACTGCTAAAAAATACCCCACATTAAACACATCACTCGTAGACAATTATAGACCTGTCTCTCTCCTACCATTCATATTGAAAAAACTTGAACGAGTTGTGTTCAACCAGGTGTCATCCTTCCTCACACAGAACAACCATCTGGACGTCAACCAATCTGGTTTCAAGAGCGGGCATTCCACAGCGACTGCGCTACTGTCCGTCACGGAATCCCTGCGAATTGCAAAGGCTGGTTCCAAATCATCTGTTCTCATTCTGCTGGATCTATCTGCTGCCTTCGACACCGTAAACCATCAAATTCTTCTGTCCACCCTCTCGTCACTGGGTATCTCAGGAACTGCACTTCAGTGGTTTGAGTCCTATCTCACAGCTATCTCTCATGCAGATTCGCACTTCACAACATCAGGAAAATCCGTCCCTTCCTGACTGAGCATGCAACACAACTGCTTGTCCAGGCCCTTGTCATTTCAAGGCTTGATTACTGCAATGCTCTTCTGGCTGGTCTGCCGTCAAGTGCAATCAGACCTCTTCAAATGATCCAGAACGCCGCTGCACGTCTTGTCTTCAACGAGCCTAAGAGAGCCCACGTCACGCCCCTCTTCATCTCTCTGCACTGGCTACCCCTCGCTGCTCGCATCAAGTTCAAAGCGCTGATGCTTGCTTACAGATCCACCACAGGCTCTGCACCTCCTACCGCCACACACTGCTACAACACTACATCCCCACCAGAAGCCTGAGATCACTAAAGGAACGAAGGCTTGTGGTACCGTCACAGAGAGGCACAAAATCACTCTCCAGATCATTCTCCTTCACTGCTCCCTGCTGGTGGAATGATCTCCCTACTTTTTTCAGGAACGCAGAATCCCTGGCAATATTCAAGAGACAGCTGAAAACTCATCTCTTCCGTGAACACTTGATCCCCTCATAAAAAAAAAAAACCTTTCCTTCCCTTTTCCCTTCCTACTCCAGCTTATGGTACTGAGCAATGTATGAAACTTGTATTGTGAGCACTTCCTGTGTCTATTTGCCAATTCATGAAGAATCACTTGTAAGTCGCTTTGGATAAAAGAGTCTGCTAAATGTAAATGTAAATAAAACATGTGAAACTAATATTTAACTCACCGTACACAGTGAGATGAATATAAAAACTCCTCCTGAAACCTTTGATCCATAGTTCATAACGTCCAGCTTGTTTCATTGTGGTGTTTGTGATGGTCAGAGATCCAGTTTGATTGTCCAGCTTCAGTCTGTCTCTGAATTTCCCATCAAGAACATCATCATATACAGTGATTCTGACGGTCTGTTTATTAATTTCAGCTATTAAAATGTTTTCATCTCTAAACTTCCACTGAATCACATCATCATCCTTCATCTCAGTAAGATCAGAGTTTAGAGTGACTGAATCTCCCTCCGTCACTGACACTGAAACAGGGTTTGTCACAGATAAACAGATTGTAATGATTTATTAAATTTGAAATAAACAATATCATAAAACAGCAAAAAGAAACTAAGTGGTGAATGAATTGTTTTCCATTTTGTCATTAAAAAACAGGTGAAAACACTTTTGAACTCACCAGTGACAGCGAGATGGAAATAAATATTCTTATTGTTGATCTTTAGATCATAACGTCCAGCATGTTTCATTGTGAAGTTTGTGATGGTCAGAGATCCAGTTTGTTTGTCCAGCTTCAGTCTGTCTCTGAATCTCCCATCAAGAACATCATCATATACAGCGATTCTGTCGGCCGTTACATTGAATTCAGCTATTAAAGTGTGTGTAAACCTGTCTCTAAACCTCCACTGAATCAGATCATTATCCTTCATCTCAGTAAGATCAGAGTTTAGAGTGAATGAATCTCCCTCCGTCACTAACGCTGAAACAGGGTTTGTCACAGACAAACATTAAAATTTGAAATAAACAATATCATAAACAGCAAAAAGAAACTAAATGGTGAATGAATTCATTTAAACTTTGTCACCAAAAAACAGCTGAAAATGCTTTTGAACTCACCAATGACAGCGAGACGGAAATAAAACCTCTTATTGTTGCTCTTTAGTTTATAATGTCCAGCATGTTTCATTGTGGTGTTTGTGATGGTCAGAGATCCAGTTTGATTGTCCAGCTTCAGTCTGTCTCTGAATCTCCCATCAAGAACATCATCATATACAGTGATTCTGTCGGCCGTTACATTGAATTCAGCGATTAAAGTGTTTTCATCTCCAAACCTCCACTGAATCAGATCATTATCCTTCATCTCATTAAGACGAGAGTTTAGAGTGACTGAATCTCCCTCCGTCACTGACACTGAAACAGGGTTTGTCACAGATAAACAGATTATAATGATTTATTAAATGAGTTTAAAATTTAAATTGAAATAAACAATATAATAAAAAAGCAAAAGCCAAAAAAAACATGTGGAAAAGTTTTTGAACTCACCAGGGAAATAAGTGGTTGTACGGATTTGATTTTCCTGAGTCTCTGCAGCACCAAACCCTCCTGAAGAACAGAGTTTTTCACAGATTAAAGCTTTAAAATCACTTGATGTTGGTTTGATGAAGCTTCACTGAAATACTTTTATTCATTTAAATGTGACATTAATAATATTCTGCAGCCGCACAAAGACAAAAGATGATGAACGAAACGAGAAACAGGTTTATATGTGGAACAATAACTAAAAAAGACACTTTAATGTTTAAAGTCACACTAAAACTAATGCTGTTGAGTTTCTGAGTGTAAGGTTTGATTTCCCTGCTTAAGATAAAGCTGAGATCAGGTATCCTGCAATAAAGCAATAAAACTCATCTGGAGAGAAGATTTCAAAGGAATAGGACAACGCCCTGCCCAAACTGTCCTCACTCAGCTATGTGACCAGCCCCCCCCACCCACTCCCTACCTCCCCTCTGATTAAAGTCAATGAAGTTCTCCAAGGATGCATATGTACTATGTATTATGTATCTTGTGAATCTATTATTTTCCAAGTTCATGTTTAGTATCATTTTAAATGTCTCAGTGCGATCGGTAAAATGGTCTCAGTTTCACAGCAGTCACTAGTATTATGAGAAAGTTTGAAAACTTAGGAGAATTCTGTTCTCTTCAAGAAAACCACCTCCTCTCCCCCAAAGCCAGGTGTGGGAGCAATAAATATTTACAATCCTTTTGTTCTGGTCTGGGTATTTAGGGGAAAAGACACAGCAGTGGGACGGGACATTCTGTAGCCAGAACCCCCACATGGAGCTGATGAGTGTTTTCCACTCACATCTCTGTGTGTATGCATAACTTTAAATACTCTTAGAGAAATCTTTTGAGTAACTGATGTTATGTATTTATTATATTTGAATTGGTTTATAATTGTGTAATTATGTAATTGGCATTGAAACATTTTTACCTGATGAATAAATTGTTACATTTTGATTTATTTTGAATTCGTCTGAAATCATTTGTGACCGGAAGATTATGTGGTTTTCTCGCTTCCGCAATACTGGATTAGGGTATGATCATACTGGAATCTTAATATACGGAGCATGTGGCACGATATTAAGATTTTGGATTTCTGTCTACCATGACTTAGCATGTTATAGTATCGTGGCTAAACAAACGGTGCTTTGTGAGAATAAGCAGGTGCGATTCCACAATTTGCGCTATTAGTAAACGCTATAATCCTCTGACTATTTCTAAACTAATGAGATTGTGATCGAAAGGACATAGATCGCGACTAGAGTTCTTTATGCGGCGAGGCGCCCGAATGAAAGGACAATTGAAATTAAGAGAAATTAAAGAATCAAAGATCTAAATTAATTCATATTTAATTGCGCGATTAGCCATTAATGTTATATCAGGAACATTACCCATTAGAGATCGTTTACAATTGGAGTCAGATCGAGCGAGCAGCTAAAGTAAAACTTACACTAAATTATGTGAACTTAACGCGGGCGCTGAAAAGACATACACGCATTATACCTTCGCCCAGATCGTCAGATTCCGCCATTGGGCTGACGAGTGGTCCTTACATGAGCTTTATATTCATATGATTTTGTTCAATCAATCCATAATAACTGAGTTTAGAGCTAAAATCACAGTTATTTCCACACGAGACGAACTGTAACGTGTTTGTTCTGTTCAGGTTTAGTTTTCTCTCTGTGTTCTCTATCATTAGTTCATTAATCCCAGACCTGTTTCTGTTCTTCCAATGATCTCCCTGTGATTTAAACCCTGAGTTCTGTTCGGTTCATCGTCCGGTATCGTCTACATGACGTGCTTGTGTTTCTCCTCATGATTCTCCTGTGCATTGTGTGGATTATGAGATTAAAGACGGTTCTTTGAGTTATTTCCTGAGTCGTGCGCTTCACTACAGACACCGTCGCTGACACTAACAGTGAATGTTAATCTCTCGAACTAATTTAAGCAGTAAATGATCACATGGTACCAGAACAGAAACAACTGAAGTCATGAAAACACATTTAAAACTCACCAACCAGACGCCACAAACAGAGCAAAACCAACTTGAGAAACATTTTCTTCATCGCTTCAGTGAAAAGCCCACGATAGTGACTCTTAAAATGTGTGAAAGCCTCAGATTGATGTGAAACACTGAACTGTGATATTTATCTGCTCGTGTGTGAATCCTCCCCCAACATCAGTTAGTTTCCGCTCACACATCCGTCTCCTTCAACATCACGAACATCAACAAGCTTTTGCTGATCTTACATTTTCAAATGAATTCTGGGCCTGAATGAAAACTAACAGCAGAAGAGTGAAATACTGGATTAGATATCTGGATCTACTGGTGTGTTATTTAGTGCTGTGAGCTGTCAATCATATCTGACCTCTGACCTGTGACTCTTATTTTCCTGCGAGGACTTCAGAAGACGCACTCATCTGGATCAACATGCACATTGCCCAATTTCTATATCCTAATTATTGATAATGTAATTCATTTTCCAGGAGCTCTTTGCTTCTACATTCAGTTAAACTGCTAACTCTGATTGTAAATTAATTGCCTAAATTATATTATTTGCTAACTGCATTCTTTAAATTGTAATGTTGACATCCATTCTCTGTAAAGCTGCTTTGAAACGACATGTATTGTGAAAAGTGCTATACAAATATATTTGAATGGAATTGAATTATTTGACTGTTGATGGATTCACGTTATTTCAGTGTAAAGATGTTTCGTGTGGAGTGGAAGATTGTGAGCTTCTGATTAGCAGGAGAGAAAATGAAGAAACACTTCAGCCACAAACTGCTGACACGAGAATCAACCACAAACATCCAGCAGAAGCTGTTTATCCAGATCAAACCAGACACACTGATGATTGAACAGAGAAAATAAAAGAGAAAAACCATCGCAGGTTCATTCGACTCAAACGCCAGTAAATCACATGTATAATGTTTAACTGAACATAAATGCAAACATACAGTAACCTGTAAATGTAATTGTTCATTTAGAGAAATATCTTTTGGTTGCCAGAAAGTTTTGAGAAATGTTATGAGAATTGAGTTCATAATAAAATGTTTTGCTTTTATTGCAGACTTTGGTATTTTGGCGAATCTGAGCAAAATAACTCTTTTAAAACTCTAGTTGAAACACATGTGAGTTTATCTTGGTCTTTTCATCTGGAGAAACTGAGAAGTGTAGAGACCTTTGATGGCAATCTTTCTTTTGAAAACCACATGTCTGGCACTTGTAAAACCCCTTTTTCCATCTTAAAAATGTCTCTACATTACGACACATGCTCTCAATGTCAGATACAGAGAAGTGTGTGGAGCTCTTCAGGCCCTGAGAGATGGTGGTGTCCAGGAACCTGAATGACTCTGTTGCCACAGTGCTGTCCATGATGTGGAGTGAGAATAATGCTGGGGTGTTTCTCCTGAAGTGCTCCATCATCTCCACTGGTTTGAGCGTGTTCAGCTCCAGGTTATAACTGCACCAGACGGTCAGCTCTTTAACCTCCTGTCTGTAAGCAGATTCAAGAGACAGCTGAAAACTCATCTCTTCCGTGAACACTTAAATCCCCTCATAAAAAAAACCCTTTCCTTCCCTTTTCCCTTCCTACTCTAGCATATGGTACTGAGCAATGTATGAAACTTGTATTGTGAGCACTTCCTGTGTTATTTGCCAATTCATGAAGAGTCGCTTGTTTGTCACTTGTAAGTCGCTTTGGATAAAAGCGTCTACTAAATGACTAAATGTAAATGTAGGGAAATTCCCCTCTACACACATGTTCCAGACACAGAAAGACAAAAACTACACAAAAAGGCTGTGAAGCTTAATTTCGTGGGATACGCCAACAATGCCAAGGGGTACCGCTTGTTCAACGGTATAATTTATACCGGTTTATAATTTGTCAGAGTGTGATCTTCAACGAGTCAGACTTTGGCTGGAAAAAAGAAGTGAACATTCCTTGTACAGAGAATGAAGTTGTCATGAAAACTGACGAGAGAATAGCAGTTGATACTACTGTCAGTGAAACTGAAAGAGAAAGCAGCAGAATCAGAAAACCACCCAGGAGACATGGATACGATGAGTTTGCCGATCTGGAGACTGTTGATCCTTATGCTAATGTCTGTTGTGTTGCAGAACAAGCACACTGAAAGAAGCAATGATGAGTCCTAACGCAAAGGAATGGCAGGAGGCGGCTGACCTGGAAAATCAGACGTGGGATTTAGTGGAACTATCAAGGGATCGGAAGGCTATAGGATCCAGATGGGTGCTCAAAGTCCAGCTTCATAGTGATGGACGAGTAGAGAAATGAAAGCTCTAGCATAAGTTCTGCCAGGAAGACTCAAATGTTATGTCACTACTAGTTTAGATCTAACCAATCATTATCCAACACTTGTAGTATATAAGATCGGTACTTACACATGTCTGAGTTCGCAGATGCTGAGGTCAAACTTAACCTCCATCCTCCCCACCACCACCAGGATGGTCCCTGTTCATACCTCCCGGGGGTCGGCTACGCCCCTGCCTTCATCTTCAGGCAGGAAATGCAGAGTCTGCAACCCTCAGGATCTAAGCTACGGACGGGGCCTACGTCAAAGAACTTTATCTTATCACATTTGCTTGCTGATTAATAAATCTCATTGTAAGTTATCTTACCTCCCGAGTCTTTCTGGTAGAAATACAAGTGCAGACTCGTCTCTAAGAGCTACTCACAGAAGTATGACGCTGACTATGATGAAACTTTCTCACTTTCCGGTGGTACGATTTAGATCAGTTCGTACGTCACTGTCCTTCACCATCCAGAATAATCTACATGTGCACCAGATGGATGTGGTAACCGCATTTGTAGATGGACACCTAGATGAGGAAAACTACATGGAGCAACCAGATGGACACATCAAACCAGGAGTGGAACCCTCACTGCTGGAGCAAAAACTTCAAAGAATTCATGATGAACATTGGCTTCAAACAGAGAACATCAGATCCATGTGTGTTCATGAGATCTCCACAAGAGCTGGAGATATTGGCTGTAGTACATCCGAGTCAGGGAATTTAGTGAGGGAAGGGCGTACAAAAACAAACTGTAACATAGCTGTAATGAACCGTCACTCGCATTGGGATCCATCAGCAGGCTTTATTACAGGAAGAATAGTCAAACTGGCACAGGTCAATGACAGCAAACAGGAACAGCAAGGAAAAGGCAAGACGTGGTCAAATAAACAATCCAAAGTCGGGGCAGGCAGAGATCGATCAGTAAACAGAGTCCAGGCAGAGGGTCAACAAGACAGGCGGCAATTGTTCATAAGACAGGAGACTGGGGTTCAATAACGGGTAATCCAAAAGGTATAACGCATAGAAATGTCACTATAACAGAGAACAAGACCTCGCACTGAACCTAGGTCTCAACAGCACTTAAATACTATAATGACAAGCTTCAGCTGTAAGGTGATCAGTGCCCAGATACGGGATTATGGGACATGTAGTGACTAAGTGTGTGTAAAAGGCAATATTCGGGAGATGGTGCCCTCTGACGGTAAAAGGAGGGAATCACGGGGTTCGTCTCCGTGACAGAGCCCCCCCCCGGGAGTGACTCTTGGCGCGAGGAAGCACCCGACAACGGGGCCTTCCACGTGGTCAAGGGGCCGGTTTCTCCGGGTGACTGCGGTGGAAGTCCAGGATATCTTCCGCGTTGACCCATAAATGTTCATCCGGACCGTACCCCTCCCAGTCAACGAGGTATTGAAGTGTGCGCCCTCCGCGTCGGGAATCCAACAAACTCTGGACTCGATAGGCTTCCTCGCCCTCCACAATGATGGGTAGGGGACCCTGCTCCCTCGACCTCCCCTCTCCCTCCTTGTTGGGACCATCAGCGGGCTTGAGCAGGGAAACATGAAATGTAGGAGAAATATGGAGATGATTAGGTAATGCCAAACGAAAAGAAACAGGTGTAATTTGCCGAATAATTTGATAAGGACCCACGTACCTGGGACTGAGTTTTTTGCGGGGGAGTTTGAGACGGAGGTCTCGGGTGGACAACCAGACCCATTGTCCCGGTTGGTATGTGGGACCCGCTCGACGGTGACAGTCTGACTGTTTCTTCTGGCGTTGTACAGCGCGTTGTAAGTGGACTTGGGCCCGGTTCCATGTGGCTTCACTCCTGCTCAGCCAGTCGTCCACAGCGGGAACATTTGTGGGTTCCCCGGACCAAGGGAATAACGGCGGCTGTTATCCGAGGACACATTGGAATGGTGTGAGACCAGTGGCTTCTTTACGCAGGGAATTTTGTGCATATTCTGCCCACAGAAGATAACATGCCCAATCGTTCTGTTGTTGATTGCAGTATGAGCTAAGAAACCTTGTGAGCTCCTGATTAAGCCGTTCAGTTTGGTCATTGGACTGGGGATGGTATCCAGAGGTGAGACTGACATTAACTCCCAGGGCCTTGAAGAGTTCTGACCAGAGTCGGGAAGTGAATTGTGGACCCCGATCTGACACAATGTCCTCAGGTAGTCCGTAGAGGCAAAAGACCCAGTTACATAGATGTTCGGCAGTTTGAAGAGCTGTGGGTAGCTTGGGAAGAGGAATGAATCGACAGGCTTTAGAGAATCGGCCTTTTACGGTTAGTATGGTTGTGTGACTGTTGGAAGTGGGTAAATCCGTAACAAAATCAATAGCTATATGGGACCAGGGACGTTGAGGCAGGGGTAAATTTGGAGCAGACCTGCTGGTAAACGGTGAGAAGATTTCTGGGTATTACAGACATTACATTGACAAACCAACTGGGAAGCGTCTCTCTGGAGCGTTGGCCACCAGAATCGGTTCTGAAGTAGGTGTGTGCTGGCGGTGATTCCAGGATGACCAAACGCCGGTGTGGCGTGGACCTGTTTAATGAGACGATGACGGAGGGCCTCAGGAACAAAAGTTCTGTCAGGCGGAGAGGCAGATGGGATCTCGGTATGGACTGTGGTTTGTTCTATTTCAGTCATTATGTCCCACAGAATGGGAGCGATTACCAGATTTGGAGGGATGATGGTTTCGGGTAAGTAGACGGAGGAATCTCCCTCCTGTTGCCTTGATAGAGCGTCAGCCTTGGTATTCTTGGATCCTGGACGATAGGTGACATTAAAGTGGAAGCGGGAGAAGAAAAGTGACCATCTGGCTTGGCGAGGGTTTAGTCGTTTAGCTGTTTTTAAATATTCCAGATTTTTGTGATAAGTCAGCACTGTGAACGAGTGTGTAGCACCCTCTAGCCAGTAGCACCACTCCTCAAAGGTGGCCTTCATGGCCAGGAGTTCACGATCCCCCACATTATAGTTTCTCTCTGCCGCGTTAAGCTTGCGTGAATAGTATGCACATGGGTATAACTTAGGAGGGTCACCCTGCCTCTGAGAGATAATAGGCGTCTATCTCGACTACGAAGGAGATATCAGGATCGGGATGGTGAAGTATCGAGGGCTGAGATGAATCTGTCTTTTAGACATCGGAATGCTTGAATTGCCGCCGGGGACCAGTTTAGACGACGAGTTCCTCTTTTTACCATGGTGGTTTGAGGGTTAGCCATGGAGCTGAAATTCCTGATGAACCGTCTATAAAAGTTGGCAAATCCCAGAAACCGCTGTAACTCTTTGAGTGTGCTGGGTTGAGGCCAGTTCACGACTGCAGCTACCTTCCTCTCATCCATGGTGATACCTTCGGGACTGATGATGTAGTCCAAGAATGATATGGATGTCTGGTGAAATTCGCACTTTTCCATTTTAGCATAGAGCTGATACTGAATGAGTTTCTTGAGAACCTCTTGTACATAGTGGATGTGTTCCTCAAGAGTGTCTGAATAGATTAAGATGTCGTCGATATAGGCAGTCACATAATTATGCAGCATCTCCCTGAAGACGTCGCTGATGAAGGACAGAAACACAGATGGACTGTTAGCTAGCCCGAAGGGCATGACGAGGTATTCGTAGTGCCCTGTGACCGTGGAAAAGGCAGTCTTCCACTCGTCCCCCTCTCTGATACAAATCAAGTTGTAAGCACAGCGAAGATTGATTTGATAGTTTGGTATAATACTTGGCCGTTCTTAACTGTTCAAAAGCAGAGGGAACTAGTGGTAAAGGGTACCTGAATTTAAAGGTTACATCATTGAGCCCTCGGTAATCGATACAAGGCCGTAAGCCTCCGTCCTTCTTGTGCACGAAGAAGAATCCGGCGGAGGCTGGAGAGGTGGATGGACGAATGAGGGAATGAGTTTGATTGAACAATCGTAAGAGCGAGGAGGTGGTAGCGTGGCAGCCCGTTCCTTGCTGAAGGCGAGAGATAAATCCCTAGGTAGGTTTACTTTGGGAGTCTGTTTAGTGATGTTGATGGTTTGAAGAACTATGGGAGAGGAGGGAGAGATGCAATTAGGGTAACAAGCTTGATTCCAGTGAATGATCTGTCCCTCCCTCCAAGATACGTGAGGATCGTGTGGTCGAAGCCATGGTAATCCCAAGATGATGGACATAGTGGATGTGGGAAGAATGTAAAACTTAATGATCTCTTTGTGCAGGATACCTGTCTTCATTACGAGTTCCTGGGAAATGGCGGTCACATGACCTGTGCCCAGCGGTCGGCCGTCTACCGTCTCCACTGTCAGTGTCCCACTTCGTGGGATCTCCGTCAAATCTCTCTGAAAATGACAGGTGTGGATTCACTTGTGGTGGTGTCTTCGGTGCTTGGCTAATGGCAGATGCGGAGGCAGCTGGCGGTGGTGATGTGGGGGAAGTATGGAGACTCTGGAGAGCCTTCACGAGCTCCTCGGTGAGTGAAGTCAGCCGATTTAGTTGGTGTTGATGTGCAGCGAGTTGGCTGGCTTGTGCAGACATAGTAGCACACAGGTGGGAGAAAGCCGCTGGATCTAGCTCTGGTAAGGTCTTCTGTAATGAACCGTCACTCGCATTGGGATCCATCAGCAGGCTTTATTACAGGGAGAATAGTCAAACAGGCACAGGCCAATGACAGCGAACAGGAACAGCAAGGAAAAGGCAAGACGTGGTCAAATAAACAATCCAAAGTCAGGGCAGGCAGATATCGATCAGTAAACAGAGTCCAGGCAGAGGGTCAACAAGACAGGCGGCAATGGTTCGTAAGACAGGAGACTGGGGTTCAATAACGGGTAATCCAAAAGGTATAACGCATAGAAATGTCACTATAACAGAGAACAAGACCTCGCACTGAACCTAGGTCTCAACAGCTCTTAAATACTATAATGACAAGCTTCAGCTGTAAGGTGATCAGTGCCCAGGTACGGGATTATGGGAAATGTAGTGACTAAGTGTGTGTAAAAGTCAATATTCGGGAGATGGTGCCCTCTGATGGTCAAAGGAAGGAATCACGGGGTTCGTCTCCGTGATAGTCCAAGTTCCTGCAGGCAAGCAAAACACAACAGAGTTTCTTCACTGTTGGTTCACAGTTTCAAAACTTTGCTTGATCAATATTTTAAATCACTTCGCATTCAAATCAAACGCGGACACACGTACTGTTACACGAGCTCTCGCGAACAGGCAGGCATATCGTTACTTGTCTAAAAACGTAAGGACATAGCTCCGCGTGCTGCATACGTCACACACACAGACTAAGCGATTCTGATGAATCCGCACAATAGAAAAGATAAATGCTTGGTTTATGTTTCAAATTTAGATTAAACCGCCCGCATTCTCCACCATTATGTAAGCGAATTAAGCTCAAAGTAATTATTAATTAGTTTATTTATAGGAAATTCTAAACGAGTCACTTGTTTTACCAACTGAGCAACTGAATCGTCCAGCGTTCACTTGTGCGGGCTGTAAATAAGCTCTGTAGCGACTTCAACTATCTTAAAAACACCCTTTAGCAAGGTAACATAGATCGGCAGTTTAAGACATTAAATTAAAAAGCACATAGCACAAGACACTTCTCTTTAAAACTAAGAAAAACTTCTCTTCTGCTGAGCTGTAACTTAAAATATTAATAAAACAACTTAAGATAAAAAACATAAAACAAATAAAACATAAGCGAAATAAAAACAACAAAAAGTAAACACAAACAACAAAAGGTAAAGGCAAAATAAAACAATAAGCTAAAGGCAAACAAACAAAAGGCTAAAGGCCAAGAAACTCTAGTGTACTGAGCATTTAAACTGAAGTTTGTCCAACCTCTTTAAGGAGTTCTAACCAATTTGATGCGGTCTTTGTTTCAGAGGTGACTGTCCCCTCCCCTGGTCATTTACGACCCTTTTATCTGAACTTTCAGAGGGGTACAGGAGTACAGTTTAGTCTAGATTACTCTAAAAAGAATACAATGCATTTTACACAGATTTCATTCAAGCCATATTTTGAGTTATGAGAGGGGATTCAGTTTCATTACAAACAACACATACTTTCCATCAACTATTCAAAATTTATAACAATTACATGAATTGTGAGTGATCTGCGCATAACAGGTCACATGTATAGTGTGTATGCATGACATGGAATTATGCAATCGAACGCTGTTTGATTCCAAGTCCGTTTAGAATGGTTTTGGAACCATTTAAGCAGTTCCTATATAGGAGTCACTGTTGAGTTTTCGGTGGATTTTGATTGTGACACTCAGGGGTCACACAAGGTGGCCTGTTTTATCTCTGTCTTTGAGGATCAAACACTCTGGTGTTGTCCTTTTGTGGCTCCAGTTGCATTGTCTTTTAAACATTTGGTCTCTCACCTCAGCTGGGCATAGGATACATTCCTTGATCTTGGGTCGTGTGACGAGTTGGGCTGAGATGAGTTTATGAAATTAATTTTGAATGAATCATTTGGAAGATTCATTTGTCTGGTTTGTACGCAATTCCTACAACTGGCTCCCCCCAAGGCTGTGTTCTCTGCCCACCCTCTACACCAACAACTGCCCCACAAAAGATTCCTCCCTCAAGCTCCTGAAGTTTATGGATGACACCACACTCATTGGCCTCATCCAGGACGGTGACAAGTCTGCTTACAGACAGGAGGTTAAAGAGCTGACCGTCTGGTGCAGTTATAACCTGGAGCTGAACACGCTCAAACCAGTGGAGATGATGGAGCACTTCAGGAGAAACACCCCAGCATTATTCTCACTCCACATCATGGACAGCACTGTGGCAACAGAGTCATTCAGGTTCCTGGACACCACCATCTCTCAGGACCTGAAGAGTTCCACACACTTCTCTGTATCTGACATTGAGAGCATGTGTCGTAATGTAGAGACATTTTTAAGATGGAAAAAGTGGTTTTACAAGTGCCAGACATGTGGTTTTCAAAAGAAAGATTGCCATCAAAGATCTCTTCTACACTTCTCAGTTTCTGCAGATGAAAAGACCAAGATAAACTCACATGTGTTTCAACTAGAGTTTTAAAATGGTATTTTGGCAAATCTGAGCAAAATAACTCAATCAAAAGCAAACCATCTTATTATGAACTCATTTCTCATCACATTTCTCAAAGTCCAAAACTTTCTGGTAACCAAAAGATATTTCTCTAAATGCAATGTTGAGGGCTTTGCAGGTGAGGCGGGTGTTATAAATGTCCTTGAGGGAGGGGAGAGAGACACCAACGAGCTTCTCAGCTGCTCTCACTATGCGCTGAAGCGTCTTTCGGCAGGACGCGTTGCAGGCGCCATACCACACAGTGATGCAGCTGGTCAGGATGCTCTCGATGGTGCCTCTGTAGAAGGTGCACATGATGGGGGCTGGAGCTCTGGCTCTTCTCAGTTTGCGCAGAAAGTAGAGCCACTGGTGTGCTTTCTTGGTCAGAGCTGT
This sequence comes from Opsariichthys bidens, assembly GCA_037194245.1. Classification (NCBI taxonomy): domain Eukaryota; kingdom Metazoa; phylum Chordata; class Actinopteri; order Cypriniformes; family Xenocyprididae; genus Opsariichthys; species Opsariichthys bidens. The sequence goes on along the minus strand of CM074277.1, from coordinate 36,783,012 downwards.
GGTGTTGGCGGTCCAGGAGAGGTCTTCTGTGATGAGTACACCCAGGAATTTGGTGCTCCTCACTCTTTCCACGGTTGCACCATTGATGGTCAGAGGAGCATGCTGAGTGTTCTTTCTCCTGAAGTCAACAACAATCTCCTTTGTCTTCTCCACATTGTCACCGCACCACCTGACCAGGCAGTTCACCTCGCTCCTGTAGTTTGTCTCATCACCGTTGCTAATGAGACCAACTGCAGTCGTGTCGTCCGCAAATTTGATGAAAAGGTTATTGTTGTGTGTTGGTGTGCAGTCATGGGTCAGCAGAGTGAAGAGGAGGGGGCTCAACACACATCCTTGAGGGGCTCCAGTGTTCATGATGATGGTGTTGGATGTGTTACCACCGACCCGTACTGCCTGAGGTCTCCCAGTCAGGAAGTCCAGCAGCCAGTTGCACAGCGATGTGTTGAGTCCCAGCTGAGACAGTTTTTGGGTGAGCTGTTGAGGGATGATTGTGTTGAATGCTGAACTAAAGTTTATGAACAGCATTCTGACATAAGTGTCTTTTTTGTCCAGATGAGTGAGTGCAGAGTGGACAGTAGTGGCGATGGCGTCATCGGTCGAGCGGTTTGACCGATATGCAAAATGGTAGGGGTCCAGGGAGGGGGGGAGGACAGACTTGATGTGATGCATGACTAGCCGCTCAAAGCACATAAGGATGGGAGTAAGTGCCACTGGGCGGTAGTCGTTGAGGCAGGATGGAGATGATTTCTTTGGGACTGGAATGATGGTGGTTGCTTTGAAGCATGTGGGGACAACAGCTTGACTCAGTGAGATGTTGAAGATGTCTGTGAAGATATCAGTGAGTTCCACTGCACAGTCTCTCAATACACGTCCAGGAATGTTGTCCGGACCTGGAGCTTTGCATGCGTTGACCCTGCAGAGGGATCTTCTCACGCTGTCTGTGGACAGTGTCAACATCTGGTCGTCGGTAGGAGGTGGAGTCTTCTGTGCAGTGGTGCTGTTGTGTGCCTCAAAGCGAGCGAAGAAGGTGTTCAGCTCATTCAGCAGGGTGGTGGTGCTGTCGCAGGTCTGTGCTGGGGGTTTGTAGTCCGTGAGGGTCTGAATCCCCTGCCACAGGCTCCTGGTGTCTCTGCTGTGGCTGAAACGATGGGCTATCCTCCTGGAGTACTGTCTCTTAGCCTTCCTGATGCCGAGTGACATCTCATCTCCAGCTCTGAAGGCAGCGTTGCGCATCGTCAGAAGTCTGTAGAATTCCCCTGTCAGCCACGGTTTTTGGTTGGGCCAGACGGTGATGGTCTTTGTGACTGTAACATCCTCAATACACTTGGTAATATAGGAAGTGACAGTCTCTGAGTACTCCTGGAGGTCTGTGGTGTTGTGATATGTGGCGGCCTGTTTAAACATGTGTCAAAACAGTCTTGAAGTGCCTCTGACGACCCTTCTGGACAGACTTGAATTGGTTCATGAACCGGTTTGGTGGCTTTTACGAGTGGTCTGCATGCTGGCATTAGCATAACAGTGATGTGATCTGAAGCACCAAGGTGGGGGAGGGGAAGGTCTTTGTAAGCTCCTCTCTGTCTGGTGTAAACAAAGTCCAGGGTGTTGTTTCCACGTGTTGGGAAGTCTATGTGTTGGTGTATTTTTGGAAACACACTCTTTAAGTCTGCATGATTGAAATCCCCAGCCAAGATGAGAAAAGCATCTGGTTGGGCTGTCTGCTGCACACTGATGTGCTGGTAAAGATTGTTCAGTGCCTCACTCCCGTTGTTGTTGTTGGAGCTGGGGGGGATGTATACAGCAGCAAGTATTATAGCTGTATATTCCCGCGGCAGATAAAACGGCCGACACTTAATAATCATAAACTCCAGCAGGGGTGAGCAGTGTTTGCAGACGACAACAGTGTCGCGGCACCACGCATCATTTGTGTAGACACAGAGTCCGCCGCCGCGGGTCTTACCTCCCTCGACGAGCACTCTGTCCGCTCGATGGCATGTTAGCCGGTCGAGTTGGATGGTGCCATCCGGAACGCTGTTGTTGAGCCATGTTTCAGTAAACACAAAAACACAACAGTCTCCTACGGTCCTCTGAGTTGAGCGTAGAAGTCGGAGATTGTCCATTTTATTGTCCAACGAGCGAACGTTAGCCAGAACGATGGTGGGGATAGCTGGCTTGTGTGGATTAGCCGCTAGCCTGACCCGGATGCCTCCACGCTTCCCCCTCTTCTGTTTCCTCTCACACCGCTTGTGGCGTCTCCACTGTGGGTGAGGTGCAGTAGTGGGGGTCGGTGATGGAGTGGGCCTCCAGGTTATTTTCCAGGTCAGCTGCCCCCTACTGGGAAACTCATCGTATCCTCATCTCCTGGGTGGTTTTCTGATTCTGCTGCTTTCTCTTTCAGTTTCACTGACAGTAGTATCAACTGCTGTTCTCTCGTCAGTTTTCATGATAACTTTGTTCTCTCAACATGGAATGTTCACTTCTTTTTTTCAGCCAAAGTCTGACTCGTTGAAGATCACACTTCTACAAATTAGAATCCTTTTTTCTTCTTCGTCCAACATGTGTTTCAACTAGAGTTTTAAAATGGTATTCTGGCAAATCTGAGCAAAATAACTCAATCAAAAGCAAAACATCTGATTATGAACTAATTTCTCATCACATTTCTCACACATTTGGTAACCAGAAGATATTTCTCTAAATGAACGATTACATTTACAGGTTACTGTATGTTTGCATTAAGGTTCAGGCAAACATTATACATGTGATTTACTGGCGTTTGAGTCGAATGAACCTGCGATGGTTTTTCTCTTTTATTTTCTCTGTTCAATCATCAGTGTGTCTGGTTTGATCTGGATGAACAGCTTCTGCTGGATGTTTGTGGTTGATTCTCGTGTCAGCAGTTTGTGGCTGAAGTGTTTCTTCATTTTCTCTCCTGCTAATCAGAAGCTCACAATCTTCCACTCCACACGAAACATCTTTACGCTGAAATAACGTGAATCCATCAACAGTCAAATAATTCAATTCAATTCAAATGTACACGATAATGTCGCACGAAATGTCACAGGTCAGAGGTCAAATATGATTGACAGCTCACAGCACTAAATAACACACCAGTAGATCCAGATATCTAATCCAGTATTTCACTCTTCTGCTGTTAGTTTTCATTCAGGCCCAGAATTCATTTGAAAATGTAAGATCAGCAAAAGCTTGTTGATGTTCGTGATGTTGAAGGAGACGGATGTGTGAGCGGAAACTAACTGATGTTGGGGGAGGATTCACACACGAGCAGATAAATATCACAGTTCAGTGTTTCACATCAATCTGAGGCTTTCACACATTTTGAGAGTCACTATCGTGGGCTTTTCAGTGAAGCGATGAAGAAAATGTTTCTCCAGTTATTTTTGCTCTGTTTGTGGCGTCTGGTTGGTGAGTTTTAAATGTGTTTTCATGACTTCAGTTGTTTCTGTTCTGGTACCATGTGATCAATTACTGGTTAAATTAGATCGAGAAGATTAACATTGACTGTTAGTGTCAGCGACGGTGTCTGTAGTGAAGCGCACGACTCAGGAAATAACTCAAAGAACCGTCTTTAATCTCATAATCCACACAATACACAGGAGAATCATGAGGAGAAACACAAGCACGTCATGTAGACGATACCGGACGATGAACCGAACAGAACTCAGGGTTTAAATCACAGGGAGATCATTGGAAGAACAGAAACAGGTCTGGGATTAATGAACTAATGATAGAGAACACAGAGAGAAAACTAAACCTGAACAGAACAAACACGTTACAGTTCGTCTGTGATTTTAGCTCGAAACTCAGTTATTATGGATTGATTGAACAAAATCATATAAATATGAAGCTCAGAAACTCAACAGCATTAGTTTTAGTGTGACTTTAAACATTAAAGTGTCTTTTTTAGTTATTGTTCCACATATAAACCTGTTTCTCGTTTCGTTCATCATCTTTTGTCTTTGTGCTGCTGCAGAATATTATTAATGTCACATTTAAATGAATAAAAGTATTTCAGTGAAGCTTCATCAAACCAACATCAAGTGATTTTAAACCTTTAATCTGTGAAAAACTCTGTTCTTCAGGAGTGTTTGGTGTTATAGTGTTTGTGAATGAAGGAGATTCATTCACTCTAAACTCTGATCTTACTGAGATGAAGGATGATAATGTGATTCAGTGGAGGTTTAGAAACACTTTAATAGCTGAAATCAATGTAACGGCCGACAGAATCACTGTATATGATGATGTTCTTGATGGGAGATTCAGAGACAGACTGAAACTGGACAATCAAACTGGATCTCTGACCATCACAAACACCACAATGAAATATACTGGACTTTATGAACTATGGATCAAAAGTTTCAGAAGGAGTTTTCATATTCATCTCACTGTCTACGGTGAGTTAAACATCAGTTTCACGTGTTTTATTTATTACAGCTGGATCTAAAGAAGAATCTTATCAGGACTAATTAGTTCAAATGACTAATTCTCTGACTTTTACATGAACAGCAGGTTTATATTGAACTTTCGATGAAATTGTTTCACTTTTGATCATCTCGGTTCCTCTGGATGTTTCCTGAAGATCTTCATTCATCCTCATTTGTCTTTATTCTCTCATGTTTTCCAGCTCGTCTGCCTGTTCCTGTCATCAGCAGTAACTCTTCACAATGTTCTTCATCATCATCATCATGTTCACTGGTGTGTTCAGCTGTGAATGTGAGTCATGTGACTCTCTCCTGGTACAAAGGAAGCAGTTTATTGTCCAGCATCAGTGTGTCTGATCTCAGCATCAGTCTCTCTCTACCTCTGGAGGTGGAATATCAGGATAAAAACACCTACAGCTGTGTGCTGAACAATCCCATCAGCCACCAGACTCAACATCTGGACATCACTCAACTCTGTCACACATGTTCAGGTACGGCAGCGCTGATGATATCAGTGTTTATTGACTGAGCTGATCTCAGTTTGATGTTTTTCCTCCTCAGACTCTGTCCACTGTTGTGGTCCTACTGAAGCTGTGATCCGATTGGTCCTCTCTGCTCTGGTGGGCGTGGCTACTGTCCTTATTGTGGTTTATCACATCAGATCCGGAAGAGCTGAACGAGATCAAGCACAGATTCACACATCAGGTCCATGATTGATGATGTCATTTCTCACATTAATATATTAATATTGGTGAGATTTATTAATTTATGGCTTTACATGTTCATATTTTTCAGGAAGGGCTTAAATCTAAAGCAGAACGCTGAACTTTAAAGATTCTTCAAGTGTGTTTTTGTCATAATAAATGCTGATGATTATTTGAGCTTCTGCTCTCTCAGTGTCAGATTGTAAAAATCTTATTTGTGAGGCTTTATAGTTTATATTTCTCTCAGAGACACACAGATCTCACTTTACTTCTACTGCTGTATATTTGTCGTGTGTATTTTACACTGTTGTTGGATGGATCAAGTTAAAATAGCTGCTTTTTAATGTGTCTGACGGAGATCTGAAGTTGATAAATGTAGATTTTCAGAAAAACCTGTTGAACCATTACATGCTTCATTATCTGAGACCTTTGTCTGCAAATATATCAGTTTATAATAATGTGTTATTAAATAATAAAAAATAACATCTAAAACTTGTTTTGTCCCTTATCTCGAGAATCAGTGAGATTAAGTTTGTTGGAATTTCTCGTGCGTTTTTATTTACGTTAAAACTAAAATACAAGGAAGCAGGAAAAGAACTGCAGCGTCACAGTAAAATGGCGACACTTATTGGCAAAATTACTACATGACAACACTTCAAATTAATTTTACAACAGCATTAAGTCATTTTAGTAAATTATATTAATACAAACTAATAAGGTCTTTTCCTTAATGATTTCTCTTCACCACATGAACAGTTTTACATCATGACAGATTCAACACTAAACAGAATTACATTAGACAAAGTCACACTCCGACGAATTATGATCCTTTTTTCTTCTTCGTTCATCAAGCGGTTCCCCTTGGCATTGTTGGCATGTCCCACGAAACGAAGCTTCACAGTCTTCTTGTGTAGTTTTCGTCCTTCTGTGTCTTTTTTAAAGGAAAAAACAAATAATAATTTAAAATACATTAAACGTGTAGTCTCGTTACATAAACTCAGTTCTCAAGTCCATGTAAGAGTTCATCCAAAAAGGAATTTTAAGCCTTTAAGTGAAAATACTGCAAAATCTCCAAAAATAAAGTAAAGGGAAAATTTATTGCCAGGAGCAACGACAAAATAACCACAATAGAAGGGAAAATATTGAGTTCTCAATGGTGTTTGTGTCTCACCGCAGCACTAAAAACAAATTACAGTAGCAAAATCACTGCTTCATTTCAAAAACAACAAATAACGTCTGTGTGTTTCTTCAGAATATCCACTGTGGTTAAACAGCACTAAAGCAGAAACTCACAGTGTCTCAGTAAAATGGCGACATCTATTGGCAAAGTTCCTACATCACAACATGTTTAGTGTGTTCAGCTCCAGGGGGGTATTCCAAAAAGCAGGTTATGTGACATACCTGGGTAAGTTTGAGGGTAAGTAGGCGGATAACCTCAGCTTTCGGTTCCAAAAACGGAGGTAAGTTTCAAGGTATGTAAGTAGTCATAGCAACTTACGCTCTGAACATCACCTGCTCTGGGACAGGTTTAGTTTCAGGGTTAGTTTGTTTCAGAGAGGTGACAGAGCACGGCATGACCTTCTGAAGATGATCCAGTGGATGTGGAAGCACAGATTATACGGAATCTTTTCCGCCGTGAGAGGATGATAAGTTTTCGTATCCAAATGGGACCGTTACCATTTTTCGAAAGACTTGTTAATTTATTTAACAAATCTTTTGAAACCTTACATATCAAATGTGACACATCAGCACTTCACACAGAGCACATTTTGTGCATTGAACGTTTTGTATGACGATGGCGATGCAGAGCACATGGGAAAGGCAACTGTGTGTAGGGCTGTTTGTACAGTATGCATTGCATTCAGTTTCTACACACTTTTGAGCGGTTTGAGTTATTAAAGAGGAATTCCACAGAGTGGCGGGTTTGTCCTTTCTATGATATTCTGTGAGAGACCATTTTAGTTACATAGCACTACTTAATCTATCTATATATCAATACTGTATACAGTCACAGTCATTTTCAAATGTTTCTTACATAACTTTCATTTTCAGGGTTCTGTGCATTGATGGAACTCACAGTCCTATTAAAGCTCCTTCAGTCAATGAAGGAGATTATGTTAATTGGAAGTCAATCCATGTGCAGGTAACAATATATTTTTGGGTGCTAAATCTTTAGGTGTTTAAACCATTAATTCGCCCTCATCACTGGTCCCCACTGTAAAATCTAATTAGTTAGACTTACTTAAAAATGCATGCAAACAGATTGCCTTAAAAAAAACTAAGTAAAGTGAAATAGGAATAGTATGTTGTACTGACAAAAGCTTAGGAAGTAAAGTTGACTCACACTTGAGCTCTAGTGACTAAAAAAAGAGTGCATTTGATAATTTACTTTAAATCAAATTTAAATGTTACCACTGTTGTGTTTAGCATGCTGAATATTGAAGTCTGTGTGACTCAAATAGATTCAATTTCAAAATATTGTCACAAATTTAGAAGAATTGTATCGACCCACTTAAAGGTTTCACCAACAGTTTACGTTTATATGTGCTACCATTAACTTTATAAATAATCATTATTCAGCATAAAATAAGATAGTTTTGTTAGTCATATACATAATTTTATATATGAATTGTGAAATTCAATCACATATGAATATATGACCTGTGATTTCTTGTTGCATCACTGCATCAAATCAGAAATACAAGAATATAAATCTAGTGCCCAAAGGAAACACCATTCACCATAATTGTAAGGTCAATATAAAACATTTTAGGAAAATCAATGTCAATTTATGAAGTCAGCTTATGTGATGTTCTCTCAAATTTTTGGACCCCCACCTGTTTCACGGGCCTCAGCCTTCTTCCTATTAGCTACATAGAAAACTAAATTACATTAAACACTAAATTTAAACTTCATTAACAGTTCAGTAAATTTAGAAAATATCATCTTGTTGGAGAACGTTATGTTTCATTTTGACTTGGCTCAGAGTTCTTCTGGCTCCAGAAGGATTACACCTGATAAAACAAGCCAATAAATTACACTTTTTTGTCAACATATTACCAGCCAATTAAGTACATCACTACAGTGATATTAAGAAATTTATGAAGGCCAAAAAGTAAATGCTTGTCTATTTTTACAACATTCCCAAAAGAATTTTGCATCACAATGAAAGGGGAGAAGAGGAACGAATACCCTTGTGTGTTCTTTTTCCTACATGAAAGGGGACAAATAACCTACCTATAATTTTATAAACTCATGCATTTACTGTTATTTATTTTTTATTTTTTTGCCAAGCCAACTCTCTCTCTCTCTTTTGCTAATGCTGCAGTATTGCTTTTTTGGTTATAATGGGCTTATATTCTTCATAAGCAAGCATTAAAACCTCCAACTACCTCTCGCTGAAATATGTCGCACGCCTTTTTTCTCCACGCGTTTTCATGGTGACTCCTGAAATCGGTGATCCATTGAAAATGCCTTCATGTGCTCGCCGTTCGCGCGCATTAACTCTCGGTTACCAACAGGAGGTTGATTGAACGAACTCCACACAGGTGTTTTGGAACCGACATACCCAGAGTAAGCAAGTTCTGGGTTAATCAACCGAGAGTTCAGGGTATATGTGACGGTAAGTTAACCTTCCTTTCTGGAATACCGCCCAGTTCATGTAGGAAAAAGAACACACAAGGGTATTCGTTCCTCTTCTGCAGTCATGTGGAGATTTTATAACTAGAAGGAGATTGCAGGACCAACAAACTCTGAATAGCAGCTCGACTCTTAGCGAGTGTAATGGCGATCCGATCCATGTTTTTCACCATTTCCATTAAGGGTGTGGCACAAAGGATTTGACGCGTGAATCAAAACTTGTCTTTTAAATCTTTACTTCTTCTTTCGTTACATTACAAAACAAAACAAATTCCATACTTTCTTGCTCTTAGCCCAGTTTCAAATTCAAGAAATTGTCACGGTCAAAAGACTGTCTAATTCCAACCCTTCCTTGTTTCCATAATCTTTTTTGTCTTACGCATACGTAATGCGTCATAAACTGGTCAAAGTCACGTGATCAATACAATAAACACAAAATACAAATCTTTCAAAAAGAACATAATCATACTCATCTTAAGGAAAAAATATTGCAATATTATTAGAGTTGTTATGGCTCTAACACTCCGGCCCCTAATTGTCTATGCCAGTAGCATAACAATTAGCCTTTTCTATAATTTACTAGAGTCATAACTATAATTCTTATTCTTTTAACCTGTTATACTAGAAAACTCAAAATGTCCATGAAATTTAACTTCACAATCTTTACTTAAAGCTCTTATTCTTCTGCTTCTTGCAGTAAGCAGAGCTTTGTTATTGGCCTGTCCAACTGACATGTTTTTGTCTGAACACAAGCACGTCGAACAATACCAGAAGCATCTGGTGTGGTCTTGAGGATTCTTCCCATAATCCAAGAATTTCTTGGGGCAGAGTTATCCACGATGAGAACAATGTCTCCCGGTACAAAGTTTCTTCTCAATTTCTGCCACTTCTGTCGCTCCTGCAAGAGCGGCAAGTATTCCTTAGTCCATCTTGACCAAAAAAGGTCTGCCATGTACTGAATTTGTCTCCATCTTCTGCGAGAATAACAGTCTTCTTTCACAAAAACTCCTGGTGGAATGACTGGTTGTTTTCTCATCAGCAAGAGATGATTCGGAGTCAGAGGCTCCAAGTCATTTGGGTCGTCTGATGCTTTAGTAATCGGTCGATCATTTATAATGGCTTCAACTTCACACAAAACTGTGTGAAGCCCCTCATCGTCTAATATCTGTTGATTCACTACAGAATTCAAAATCTTTCGAACTGTGCGGATTTGTCTCTCCCACACTCCTCCTTGATGCGATGCTGCTGGGGTATTGAAGATCCATTTGATTCCTTTTTGGACGAAAACTTCAGCTATTTTGGACTGATCTAATTCTTGGATAGCTTCTTTAAGCTCTTTTTCAGCACCAATGAAGTTCGTACCATTATCCGATCGAATTGTTGACACCTGCCCCCTTCTACAGATGAAGCGTCGAATGGCGTTTATACATGATGAAGTATCAAGACTGTTGGCCACCTCAATGTGAACTGCTCTTACAGTCAGACACGTAAACAGCACTCCATATCTCTTCACAGTGCTGCGTGCTCTCTTTATTAAGAAGGGACCAAAATAATCCACACCTGCATGTGTAAAGGGAGGATCATCTGGCAACAGACGATCTCTTGGTAGTTCGGCCATTTTCTGTTCACTTATTTTGGCATTTAATCTTCTACACACCGTGCATTTAGAAATCAACTTTCGTATGGCGGTATTGCCAGCTCCAACCCAAAACTTGTTTCGAAGTTTTGCAAGAATTTGATTCCTGCCACTATGGCCTGTGTTTTTATGTATATCTTTCAGAATTAAAGAAGTTATATGTTGCCTTTTGTCAAGAATTGCCGGATGTTTGGCAGATTCTGGCATTGCAGACTGATTTAGACGACCACCTACTCTGAGTATGCCGTCTTGCACCACTGGATCCAGTTTGAACAGAGGGCTATTCCTTTTTACATGGTTACCACCTTGCAAAGACTTGAATTCGTCTGGAAATGTCTGTCTTTGACTGTAACGAATCAGACTCAGTTCTGCATCTTCTACATTTTCAACTGAAAGAGATTTTTTGGTCAGAGTCTGTTTCAGCTTGAACATTTGAGTTTGCAAATGAGCTTGTTGCTTGTTTGGTTTATTTTCTGTTTGACTTGTGGTAGCTTGAATTTCACGTCTCGTGTTTGCTAGGTGCTGGAGTATTTCCTTCAGCCGTAACATCCAAGCAATTGCTCTCTTCAATCTGTACCATTCTGAATAATATTCAATTAGTTTATCCAGAGGTTTTGCTTTTCCTGTAGCAATGACACAATTTACTACAGCTGATTTTTTCAATTCTACCTCCACTGCACTTGCCTGGTCTGGTCGCAAAGGCCATTCTTTCTCATGTTTGCAAAGGAATTCTGGTCCTTTGATCCACTTTTCATTTTTCATGAAGTTCTCCACTTTGATACCTCTAGAGGCCATGTCTGCTGGGTTCAGTGAGGTGCCAACGTATCTCCACTGTGAGGGCTCAGAAGCTTCTCTGATGAAAGAAACCCTATTGGCAACAAATGTTTTAAACCGCGAGGCTTCATTCTCAATGCATTGCAATACTGTGAGGCTATCCGTCCAAAACACAGAGTCTTTAAGTTGTAACTGAAGCTCTTGTTTTAACATTCTGTCCATTTTTGCTGCGACCACTGCTGCAGTCAACTCCATTCTAGGGATTGTTACCTGTTTCAGAGGTGCAACTCTGCTCTTACCCATTACGAATGAACAGTGTTTTTCTCCACGCTCATTTGTGAGTACTAGATAGGAGACGGTTCCATATCCATTCTCACTTGCGTCTGCGAAATGATGTAATTGGGCAGACTTTGTGGGTCCAAAGTCGTTTGGCTTGAAGCATCTGCTTACACTAAAGTCTGACAATTGTTGTATGTTTCTTTGCCACTTTAACCATTCTTGGGCTTGCTTTTCTGACATATTCTGATCCCAGCCTAGCTTATCTTTGCACAATTGTCTCAAAATGAGTTTCGCTGGAAGGACACAAGGTGATACAAGGCCAAGAGGATCGTATATAGAGTTCACCACCGAAAGCATTCCTCTTCTCGTAATAGGTCTCTCTTGTACATTTATGGAGAATCTGAATGTATCCGATTCTGTGCACCACCGCACTCCAAGAGCTCTTTCAACTGGCAGATTGCCTTTGTTGAAATCTAAGTCCGTGACTTCTTTGGATCTTTCAGTTTCTGGGAATGATAACAGAACTGACCTGCTATTGCTTACCCACTTTGTCAAGTGGAATCCACCTTTAGAGCACAGAGATATCAGACTTTGTGATAGTCTGATTGCTGCATCTTCAGAGCTGACAGATTTTAAACAATCGTCCATGTAAAAGTTTTGGAGAATAGTATTGGCGGCTTCAGCTGTTTCCTCTGTTTTTCCATCCATTGCAGCCTTTCGCAAGGCAAAGCATGCGCAACTGGGGGACGAGGTTGCCCCGAATAGGTGCACAGTCATCCTGTATTCCTCTGTAGGCTTACTTGTATCTCCTTCAGGCCACCACAAAAACCGCAAAAGATCTGAGTCATCATCTGGGACTTTCACTTGGTAGAACATTGCTTCGATGTCTGCCATGATAGCAATTGGTTCTTGTCTGAAACGATTCAGTACACCAATGAGAGTGTTGGTTAGGTCAGGTCCCTGCAACAACTGATTATTTAGCGAAAAGTTCTGGTAGGTTGCAGTGCAATCAAAAACAACTCTAATTTTATTCTTTTTTGGGTGATATATACCATGGTGTGGAATATACCACACTCTGTCTGTGCATTCTAGTTGTTCTGAAGGGACCTTTTTAGCATAGCCTTTGTCAATTATATCTGCCATGAAAGCTTTATAATCTTTGTGAAAATCTTGGTTCTTATTGAGTTTTCTTTTAAGACTGATAGCTCTCTGTTCTGCTATGCATCTGTTGTTGGGCATCTTGACAGGATCGTTCTTAAAGGGCAGTCCAATACAGTAATGTCCTTCTTTATACTGTACTGACTTTTCTACGGACTGCATGAATTTCCGATCTTCTTGTGACATTTCGGTTTTGTCACTGTAATTGCGTTCAGGAAAGTCTACATTGAACTGCTCTACCAATAGTGTTTCAATGTCTGTCACCGCAATCCTGTTCACAGTGAAACTTGGAATTATGACCTGGTCGAATTCTGTACTCACATCTGTTCGCAAAGGTCCATTAACAATCCATCCAATTGCCGTCCTGATAGCATAAGGTCCATTTCCTTCACTGTTTATTATTTGCCAAGGTTCTATGGCTTTGTGCGCATTGGCGCCAATCAGCAAGCCTACCTCCGCATTGAGATGAGGAAGGATAACTTGTCTCAGGTATGGCCATTTTTCCAGGTCCTGTTGGTGAGGAATATTTTCCTGTTTTACCGGAATCTCTTTCTGAGTGAAAACCTTAGGAAGTTCTATGTAGTCTTTGCTTTCCAAACCACTAATTTCCAGGTCTGACAGAATATGACTATGAACAGGTTTTTCTTGTCCCATAGTACGAAGAAGAATCTCCGTCTTTCTGCCTCTCAAATTCAAATCTCTCATTAAAGACTCGGTGCAAAAAGTTGCTGAACTGCCTTGATCAATGAAGGCAAATGTCTTTACTACTTTGTCGCTTTTCTTTGACTTGATCTTCACTGGAACTATAGCAAGAATGCATTCACTGTTACCGGCCCCAGTGTATCCACAAGTTTCCTGGTTCATGGATGTGGGACTGTTCTCCTTCACAATGTGCAAAATGCTTGGGTGCATCTTAGAACATTCTTGACAAGTAAGTCTTTTCTTGCAGTCTTTGCTTAAGTGTCCTTGCGTAAGACACCCAAAGCACAGTCCTTTTGTTTTCAAAAACTCAATTTTATCTTTGTGTGCTTGCTCCTTAAACTTGAAACAGGAATTCAAGGCATGGTTCTTTTGACAGAATATGCACGTGACCTGAACTGTTTTGTCCGGTTGATCTTTTGTTTCTTTCTTGTTTGTCTCACTTTCTTTTTTCTGTTCAGCACAGACACTTGTAACGAAACTACTTCCCTTGGTAGTAGCCTTACTGTGTTTAAAGTCATAAGCTTTGCTTTTCTTCCCAACATCAGCACTTGTTAGCTCGTGAATGTCTCCAAACAAGGGGTCATTTTTTACTTTGGCTTGACGGTCGATATATTTCACTAAGTCCAGAAACCTAGCTCTTCTGCCTGTCTGTTCATGAATGTCATATGCCACATTTCTCCAGTTCTCTCTCATTTTGTATGGAAGCTTGGAGATGATAACCCTCATGTTAGTAGGGTTGTCCATTTCAGCCATATAATCTACATCTTGCATAGTGTTGTGACATCCAATCAAGAAAAGAGCATATGCACTTAGCATCTTTCCATCTTCCGACTTAATCTGAGGCCATTTTAATGCCTTCTCAATGTACGCTGATGCAATTTTGAGTTCATCACCGTAATGATGTTGCAATAGCCTTCTTGCCTCTTTATATCCATTTTCTGCACTCATATGTCCACAACTCCTTACCAGATCTTGGGGTTCACGACTGGTATATTGCTCCAAATAGAACAGCTTGTCCTTAGCGTTCTCAGTTTTACTGTCTATGCTATTGTCAAAAGCTCTCATAAATGCTTTGAAGTTAAGAGGATCACCAAGAAAGATTGGTACATCTCTTTGTGGTAGTTGGGACAAGTTTTGTTGCTTTACCAGCATTTGTGTGATCTCATTTTGTCTTTTCATTATTTGAAATAAATTGTCCTCTGAATTTTCAGATTTTGGAAAATTTTGACTGGTTTTATATTGTCGAGTTTGGTCAGCAACAGGCTTTTGTTTTCTACTGCTTGCAGCTTGAGCATCAGAACTTCCATCTTCAGTATCTTTCCTAAGTCCCGACCTTCTTTCATCTACTGCATTCTTTGGTAGAACATAACCTTGTATTGATTCACCAGAACTTTCATGTTCATCATACACATTCAGTTTTGCATTAGAAACCGCAATTGCCGTTTGCAATTCTAATTGCTCCATTTTGGCTTTCAGGGTTATCTCTTCTAACTGCAAGGCTTGTTTCTTTTTTAAAGAAGCAGCTTTGGCTAACAGAGCAGCTTTCTCAGCCTCTTCTTTTATTCGTAACCTTGAACTCGAACTGCTGGCTGATGATGCGACAGAACTATGTCTCGCTGAAGAACCTGGTCTACCCTTCTTTCTTACTGCTGAAGCAACTTCAGAGACACTGTCACCTGGTTCAATGTCCTCATTTTTTGCAGCATTTGCATCCTTTACATGTTCAATCCACTGTTCGGTAGCAAGAACAAAATCCCTGATTTTTAAGGATTTGGGTTCAAACCAGATACGCTGATCATCCTCTTTTTCATCATCTAGCAAAAGCTCTTGAAGGTTTTCATTTAACTCCATGAACTCTTGGAACAATTTAGTGAGCGTTGTTAGAACTTCTTGTTCTATCTTTTCCACATTATCATCATTCACTTTTAACTTGTCAATTTCTTTCATTTGAATGGTAATCTGAGCCATTTTTGACTTTCTCAAATTGACGAGTCTGTTTAAACGCTCCTCTTGCGCTTTATGCGTGTACTTGACAGCCCTCTTGTGGCCATCTTTATCCAAGTCAGCAATTTCTTCTGCGTCATTCATAATTCAACAACGTGCCAAGATCAGTTAATCGCAACAGAAAAGTTACATTTTAAGTTGCAGAAAAAGTCCAATTCCAACTGAAGAAACAAGTGTGAATGTCTTTAAATATCCAAATAGTCCCGGGTAATCTCCGCAATGACTCCTGTTTACTTTCACTTTTGTCCGTGCGTCGCAATAATCCCGTACACGCGGTTTGCTCCACTCACACACCACGTAATAATCAAAATCCTTGAAACTCCTCTTCTGCAGCTTCAATCCTGGCAAATTGATTTCCACTTAACGCAATTCCAATGTGAAGTAGTCTTTTGACTAAAATGTAATGGCGATCCGAACCATGTTTTTCACCATTTCCATTAAGGGTGTGGCACAAAGGATTTGACGCGTGAATCAAAACTTGTCTTTTAAATCTTTACTTCTTCTTTCGTTACATTACAAAACAAAACAAATTCCATACTTTCTTGCTCTTAGCCCAGTTTCAAATTCAAGAAATTGTCACGGTCAAAAGACTGTCTAATTCCAACCCTTCCTTGTTTCCATAATCTTTTTTGTCTTACGCATACGTAATGCGTCATAAACTGGTCAAAGTCACGTGATCAATACAATAAACACAAAATACAAATCTTTCAAAAAGAACATAATCATACTCATCTTAAGGAAAAAATATTGCAATATTATTAGAGTTGTTATGGCTCTAACAGCGAGTCTTTATTTTGTTGCAGCAACTTGTTTAATTTAGATGTGTTTGATATTATAAATCATGACACACACATATATATTGAGATAGTTTTGAAATGTTCACTCTTATTTGCTCTTTTGGAGGGAGCTTCATGGGTTCGTTGCGATCAGTCTGTTTTCATATACAGTGAAAATCTGAAACACTTCCTGATCAGAAACTCTGTTTACACTGTTAAAGCAAAAGCACAGAGGGACATTTTCTGTGGATTAGTGTTAATTCATTTAACTTGTAGTTCAGAGTAAGAGAATGTTCTTCATGAGTCATTTGTTCCTCTAAATATCAGTATAATGGACTCCGATCCATCCAGACGAGCTTCACGATGACCTGACAAATATATTCATTGTATTTTTCCTGAAACTTGAGTTCTGTTGTCTTTCTCATGTGTGAGAGCAGAGGAATGTGTTGCTTTTCTCTTGAACTTGTGGGAATATAAAATCAACCCAGTCTGACAAAGCGAGTTGCTTTATACATTTACAGCAAAATCGAGTACAGGCAGTTTTAGCTTAAAATTAATATAATCAATCATTATGATTTACAAATTTACAATATTTTATTTTAAAGATTTTGTAGCTGATGCTAACTGGCTAGCTAACTAGCCACCTGATGCTAACTTGAGGTAATTTTTAAATATAAAGTCCAAAAATTTTATTCATCCACCTAGTTAGATTATATTTAACTGAAAAATGAAGGATTTAATGTTCCAAACAGAGAAACTACAGTAAGCACTCTTAGTTGTCCACAGCAAAAAATTTATCTTGCTGTCAAAACTGCACTGGCTCCCTATTAAACTTTGTAAAGATTTTAAAATCTTTCTAATTATACTTACAAAGCACCAAATGGCTTATCTCCCAGTACCTGGGAGATCCACCACAGGCTCTGCTCCTCCTACCTCCACACACTGCTACAACACTACGTCCCCACCAGAAGCCTGCAATCACTAAAGGAACGAAGGCTTGTGGTACCGTCACAGAGAGGCACAAAATCACTCTCCAGAACATTCTCCTTCACTGCTCCCTGCTGGTGGAATGATCTCCCTACTTTTATCAGGAACGCAGAATCCCTGGCAATATTCAAGAGACAGCTGAAAACTCATCTCTTCCGTGAACACTTGATCCCCTCATAAAAAAAAAAAACCCTTTCCTTCCCTTTTCCCTTCCTACTCTAGCTTATGGTACTGAGCAATGTATGAAATGTGTATTGTGAGCACTTCCTGTGTTATTTGCCAATTCATGAAGAATCGCTTGTTTGTTTTCCTCACTTGTAAGTCGCTTTGGATAAAAGCGTCTGCTAAATGACTAAATGTAAATGTAAATGTACCTGAGTGAGCTCTTAATGCATTATATTCCTTCACGTCTATTACGATCTCAGAATTCTGGCCAGTTGTTCATACCTAGAATATAAACTGAAAACATTATCTACATTGTGTTTTACATTTTGAGGTAAAAATGGAGACATTCTGAGGAGATCAAGTCAGGCAGTCCAGGTGTCTGAGACATTAACCTTTTGTCTTTATGCACTTCCTGACTATTAAGCATGACAAGCTCAAGGCACAGCTGTGTCTTTGTCTCTATGATAATGTGAAGGTATGGGTGATACTGTCGGACTGATTGGATTAGCACTGATGTATTTGAATGACACTGTTATGCTGATTAGATCAGGGCTGGGAAATGCCGGGAACGGCCTGATTCCTGAACTGCATTTGCATGTTTTGTTTAGATAGTCTCCATCTCTACTCTATGTATTCCTGCCCCTCAAGTGTATTTAAACTACAAAATATTAGTGCTTTAGTAAGACTTGGACTACAGCGAGTTTCTCAATAAAGAGGAACTTCTGCTTGAAAGATCCCAAAGTCTCCTGGTCTCTGTTTCGATGAGGAAAAAGGTTCCTACACATGTTAAAGATCTAATTACTTTATTACAATGAATATTATCATAAAATCAAACCATGTTTCATGTAGCAGTAGTGGTTGATGAAGATGAGTGTCATTAGTGTTTGTTTTTATGTTATTGACGCATTGATCCATGTCATATTGTGAGAAATAACAGATTGTCTTTCAGTTTTACAGTCTTTTCTCATGTCAAATGATCAGTTTCTACCAGCAAACACTCAGAATAAAGTGAGATGATCTTCTGATGGTCTGAATGTCTTGTTGAATGAGTGTTGATAGACTGAGGATCATCAATATTAACATCTGCTGAAAACACTCTTTATTTCATGTCAATAGTTCCTGTTTCACCTCATTTATTATGCTGATGTCTTCAGATCTGCTGGAGATTCACACTTAAAACTCGTTTCATTGGTGTCAACAGACTGAAGGTGTTTGTTGGCTAAAAATAAAGATTGTCTTTATGCTTCGTCTGTTTTTCTTACCATTATTTATACTTGGAAAAATTGGTGGTCAGTGGTCAATGAGCATAAAAACAAACTGATATATTTTTGATTTTGCCAGAGAAGCTCCTCCTACACTGGGATTCATCATCAGTGAAGCTCCTCCCACACTGTGATCACATCATCAGTTAAGCTCCTCCCACAGCTGTTCCCCAATTAACAGCTGGAATATTCCCATCAGAGGAGCATCAGAGCATCAGGAAGAGCTGAAATCTGCAAAGACTGAGTTTATTAAAGAGGACAGTGAGAACAAGAGTGATCCAGAACCTGCAGAATGAAACACACTGAAGATCCTGAAGAACAAAGAGGTTGGTGTTTATTCTTCATTCATTCATGATGCTGAACAACATTCATGTTACAAACATTAAAGAACTTCTGCTCATTTAGAGAAACAGTTAAACTATAATGTTCTTCTCCAACAAATGCTCAGTAAAGCAGGTTTGAGAAACTTTCATAGAGATTGTCAACATCAGATCAAACTAAATATTGTATTTATTTCACATCTGGTTCACAATTTGCAAGAGTGTCACCAGAATTCAAAGTTCACATTACAACATTGTAATTTCTTTAGGAATAAACAGTAAATATATGAAGTAGATGAACTTTCCAGAGTGGCTGACAGGGTTGTAAGTGTAACTTGAACAAAATCTCTTCTTACAGTAACTTTGGTAACAGGGTTGATGAACGCAGTCATTCATTTGTGTAAAAACTGAGACAATGGATTCAGATTATTTTCTCGTCCTCCCATCATGCTGTAGAAAGAGCTCAGATGATGTCACTTCCTGTGTGTCACAGTTTTAAGAAATCCTCTGCTTTTAAAAGGTGGAAAATCAAGACAGAAATAACAGGGTTGAGTGGAACATGCTGGACAGATAATAACACATTTAAAGATGCTAAAAAGATCTAAAAGTTGAATATGGCTGTTAATGTCACGTTAGATCATTTGGACACAGTCACCTCTGATAACAGATCAATCTAAATTGTAATGTTGACATGCATTTTCTATAAAGCTGCTTTGAGTCGATATGTATTGAGAAAAGCGCTATACAAGTAAAAGTGAATTGAATTGAAAATTGATCATTTTGTCATTGATCAAATATTTAATAGTTCTAATTACAGAAACATCCCTCTAATGTTTAAATATAATAACTGTATAAAACTTGTTTTTTTCTGCAAAGACAAAAGCTGAGATAGTTTTATTCCATCATATGTCACCAGATTTCACCAAAGTCACCACATGTTTAGTTTTGGCTGCCTGAACTTACTGAAGCAAATTAAATATAACATAAAATAAGCTTATTTTTACATACAAAATATGGTAGTATTTTTAAATGAAAAATACCCCGAAAATCTTTTCTGGTCTGGATATTTGAGTGAAGATTTGGGAGCTTCTGTAGTCAGAAACCTCCATTCAGTGCTGAATGAGTGTCTTAAAATCACTCTCACACCACTGTGTCCCACGGTCAGGTATTCATTTCTTACTCTTACATTTATTCCTTGAGCCGCTGATGTTATATATTTGTTATTGTTAAATTGGCTTCTAATTGTTTATTTGTGTAATCGGCCAAATACATTTTTACCTGACAAATAAAATAATATATTTGATTCTTTCTGGAATGAATATTTTACTGCAGTTGTCTATCACAGCAAGTCTCAATTTTATGACCTTTCACTTCATATTTCTCTCTTTAAATTATTTTGATGTACTGAAAATTAAATTAAACTTTATTCTCTCATTTCAGAGCTGATGGAAGTGAAGGAGGAGAGTGAAGAACTGAGTGAAGTGGAGGAGAAACATCATGTCAAACCTGGAGAAAAACCTTTGAGTCGCTCAAAGACTGAAAAGAGATTTTTAAAGAAAAGAAGAGCCAAGAAATCTACAACCTGCACTCAATGTGGAAAGAGTTTCCCAACAAAGAAAAGTCTTGAGATTCACATGAGAGTTCATACTGGAGAGAAGCCGTTCACATGTGATCAATGTGGGAAGAGTTTCAGTCAATCATCAGGCCTTAAAGATCACATGAAGATCCACACTGGAGAGAGACCGTTCACATGTGATCAGTGTGGAAAGAGTTTCACACTAAAAGGACACCTTAAGGAACACATGAGAGTTCACACTGGACAGAAACCATATGCATGTGATCAATGTGGGAAGAGTTTCAGTTACTCATCAAACCTTAAAGTTCACATGAGGATCCACACTGGAGAGAAGCCGTTCACATGTGATCAATGTGGCAAAGCATTTCATGGGTCATCAAACCTGAAGAAACACCTGGCAGTTCATTTGAAGGAGAAGCCACATTCATGTTCTGTGTGTGGAAAGAGATTTTCACTGCTGTCAAATTTACAAAAACATCAGAAAAGACACACTGGTGTGAGAGAGTACATGTGCTTTGAGTGTGAGAAGACTTTTAGTACAGGGAGTGAATTAAAACTGCACCAGAGAATTCACACTGGAGAAAAACCTTACAAGTGTTCACACTGTGACAAGAGATTCAGTCAGTCATCAAATCTGAAAAGACATGAGATGATCTACACTGGAGAAAAACCTTACAAGTGTTCACACTGTGACAAGAGATTCAGTCAGTCAGCACATCTGAAAACACATGAGAGGATCCACACTGGAGAGAAGCCGCACACGTGTGATCAGTGAGGAAAGAGTTTCTGTTTTAAAATTCAATTGAAGCGACACATGAAGATCCATACAGTGGAGAAACCTTCAAGTCTCTTCTGTGAAAGTCAGTCACAGCCAAATCTCTCCTCTCCACCTATAGTTGGCGCTGTTGCTCTGTGGCTGCTGTTGAATTATTTCAATTCACATTTATTTGTATAGCGCTTTTATACGGTGGCCGAGAGCTCAACGTGCTGCAAATAAGACAATAAATGCATGCAAAAAATGTAAATAAAAACAAAACGTGATCTTCAGTTTGACAACACATGTGCTGCAAATCCTCACAACACAAGCAAACGCAAAAACGCGTTGCAAATACAAAAACACGCTGCAAACAGCACAAACCACAACGGAAATGTTTCAAGGGGGACCCAAAAAGTCATTTATTCAGTTTCTGAACAGCCATGATGAGCGACAAGACATGAGCTGTTTCTCAATATACATTCTTCTCTGTATTTGTGTTCTCGTGGAGTTGCTGCTCAAGAACTGTTCCAATTCAAAGTTCACATCTAACGCTTCCAAGTGCAGTTCAAATCCCCGGATGTGTTTTTGATCCCCCCCTTTTATCGAGGATGCATGGAGAGGTGACTCGTGCGGACTTGAGACAGACGGGTATCCCAGAATGCATTGAAAATTTGATCAGGCGTTTTCGCAGTTGTGAGATCCAGGCGATCAGCAGGCGCTCAGTGCTCATGTACCCGCCGAGAACAGCCGTACCCCGTTTGATGTTTGCCGCTGGCTCTGATGTCTCTGTACTGGTTAAACATCAGATATAATTAGTATTTTGTTTATCTAACGGGCGATCTTTGGTCTCATTCATCTATAATTTGTTCCCTGGCAAATAGTTTTGGCTGAGGCCAAAGTGAAGTTTCATAACTTTACCGTTGTAGCCTACTAAAACACTGACTTTGTGTGTGATTGAATCATTTGCTTTTTATTATTATTATTGTAACTTCTTATACCTTTTGCTTATACTTTTATGATGCTATTACTGATCATTAAAACTGACATTTAACAAAAAGAGACAGAGTTGTGTTTTATGTATGTAGACTATATGTATGGTGTTCATTTAATAAACACTCTGAAAAATATATAAACTGCCCCTTCAGTAAAAAAAACAAGAGCGGGCATTCCACAGAGACTGCGCTACTGTCCGTCACGGAATCCCTGCGAATTGCAAAGGCTGGTTCCAAATCATCTGTTCTCATTCTGCTGGATCTATCTGCTGCCTTTGACACCGTAAACCATCAAATTCTTCTGTCCACCCTCTCGTCACTGGGCATCTCAGGTACTGCACTTCAGTGGTTTGAGTCCTATCTCACAGGTAGGTCTTTCAGAGTTGCCTGAGGAGGGGAGGTATCCAAACCTCATGAACTGATCACTGGGGTCCCTCAGGGTTCAGTTCTTGGTCCCCTCCTATTCTCCATTTATACTACATCACTGGGTCCCATCATACAGGCACATGGTTTCCCCTACCACTGCTATGCTGATGACACACAACTCTACCTGTCCTTCCAATCAGATCATTCCACAGTAGCTGCACGGATCTCAAGCTGTCTGGCGGATATCTCCACGTGGATGGAAGAACACCACCTGCAGCTCAACCTGGCAAAGAATGAGCTCTTAGTCTTCCCTGCCACTCCTACTCTACAACACGACATCAACATACAGCTTGGTACAACCACCATTACCCCATCTAAGTCGGCCAGAAATCTTGGAATTATCTTCGATGACCAACTGACCTTCAGAGACCACATCTCAAAGACGGCGCGGTCATGCAGATTTGCACTTCGCAACATCAGGAAAATCCGTCCCTTCCTGACTGAGCACGCAACACAACTGCTTGTCCAGGCCCTGGTCATTTCAAGGCTTGATTACTGCAATGCTCTTCTGGCTGGTCTGCCGTCAAGTGCAATCAAACCTCTTCAAATGATCCAGAACGCTGCTGCTCGTCTTGTCTTCAACGAGCCTAAGAGAGCCCACGTCACGCCCCTCTTCATCTCTCTGCACTGGCTACCCCTCGCTGCTCGCATCAAGTTCAAAGCGCTGATGCTTGCTTACAGATCCACCACAGGCTCTGCACCTTCCTACCTCCACACACTGCTACAACGCTACGTCCCCACCAGAAGCCTGCGATCACTAAAGGAGCGTAGGCTTGTGGTACCTTCACAGAGAGGCACAAAATCACTCTCCAGAACATTCTCCTTCAGTGCTCCCTGCTGGTGGAATGATCTCCCTACTTTCATCAGGAACACAGAATCCCTGGCAATATTCAAGAGACAGCTGAAAACTCACCTCTTCCGTGAACACTTGATCCCCTCATAAAAAAAAAAAAAAAACCTTTCCTTCGCTTTTCCCTTCCAACTCTAGCTTATGGTACTGAGCAATGTATGA
This sequence comes from Opsariichthys bidens, assembly GCA_037194245.1. Lineage (NCBI taxonomy): Eukaryota > Metazoa > Chordata > Actinopteri > Cypriniformes > Xenocyprididae > Opsariichthys > Opsariichthys bidens. The sequence continues at coordinate 36,759,407 of CM074277.1, read as the reverse complement.
AACTTGTATTGTGAGCACTTCCTGTGTTATTTGCCAATTCATGAAGAATCGCTTGCTTGTTTTCCTCACTTGTAAGTCGCTTTGGATAAAAGCGTCTGCTAAATGACTAAATGTAAATGTAAATGTATTTTAATCTGGTAGTGCTCCCTTTTTATGTTTGCTTTCAAGTCCTGAGGATCCATGCATACTCTCGGATCACCATTTTTCTTTTGAACACAGACCATTGACTTTACCCAGTGTAACGACTGAGATAAATCAGACACAATATTTGTTATATTTAACAAATATCCTTAAAACCCCTTTCTGACTGCTAACCAAAGGGTCCACCCAACCCCCCACCCCCCCCCCCCCCACCCCCCAAGGTAATAGGACTGCAAGCCATCATAAAAACGATGTATTCAAACAATAAATGTGCAATTAAAATTGGCAATAAACAAGTTCTTCACTCAAGGGCGGGGTGTGAGACAGGGCTGCCCACTATCACCGACCCTCTTCAATATCTACATTAATGAATTGGCTAAACTCCTAGAGGAGTCCGCAGCTCCTGGCCTCACACTACACGACTCCACTATAAAGTTCCTCCTGTACGCAGATGATCTGGTGCTGCTGTCTCCAACAGAAGAGGGTCTACAGCAGAACCTAGACCTCCTGCAGCAGCTCTGTCAGACCTGGGCCCTGACCATTAACCCAGCTAAAACTAAAATACTAACCTTTCAGAAAAGACCCAGATGTCAGGGAAAAAGACACAATTTCACCCTTGGTATGACCAAACTTGATCATGTCACAAACTACACATACCTCGGGCTGAAAATCAGTGCAACTGGAAGCCTAAATTTGGCCGTGAATGAACTGAAGGAGAAAGCAAGAAGGGCCTTTTATGCCATCAAAAAATCTATCCAAATTGAAATACCAATCAGAATCTGGCTCAAAATATTCCAATCAGTTATAGAACCAATTGCATTATATGGCAGTGAAGTTTGGGGTCCTCTCCTAAATCACGAGTTTGACAAATGGGACAAAAATCCAATTGAAGCCCTGCATGCCGAGTTCTGTAAGAGTATCCTGAGAGTCCAGAGGAACACACCGAACAACGCGTGCAGGGCAGAATTAGGCCAATACCCTCTACTAATACACATCGAGAAATGAGCCATCAAATTTTGGAAACATCTAAAAATGAGTGACCCCAACTCTTATCATTATAAAGCCATAAAAAGCCATGAAATGAACAGTGAGAAGAGCCCCCTCATTCAGCTGGTCCTGAGGCTCCACACACACACTAACACAACTAACAACAATCAGCCTCGGGACACTGACACCCTCATACACACAACCAAATTATAAAAGCACAACAAGAAAATGACCTGACCTGTTGGACTGAAGCAACAGAAAAACAAAGTAAACTGGAATGTTATTTGGCCCTAAATAGAGACTACACACCCGCAGAATACCTGAGTACAGTGACACACTGCAAACTAAGACGAATAATGACGAGGTACAGACTGAGCAATCACTCTCTCGCTGTAGAGACGGGCAGATACAGACAGAGAGAGACGCATCTGCCCGCACTGTGAGCAGGGAGAAGTGGAGACAGAGCAACACTTCCTCACCAGCTGTCCCAACTATGAGGACATTAGAGGGACTTTCTATGCAAAATTTGAAATATCTTCCCCGACTTCATAAAACTAAACAATAAAATACAACTTCAACATTTATTAGGTGAAAAAAGAGACTGTGGCAAGATACATTGATGCTTGTCACAAAAAGAGAGAGTTGACGACTAATCAGTGATGTAGGTGAACTAATGGGTGTCCACAGCAGTTTCTGGAGGACCACTGTCCTGCACAGTTTAGCTCTGACCTTAATTAAACACATCACTGAATCAGCTGATCAAGGTCTTCAGGCACATTGGGACTATCCAAATATTAAGAGTGCTCCGATTGATTGGTCACTCATCATACCAATTAATTAATTAATACACAATGTTAACATACTGTACAATTTGTATTGTCTTGAACTGTACATGTTTGATATTTTACATTTTTAATCATTTAACAGACACTTTTATCCAAAGAGACTTACAAGGGGAGCAATTAGGGGTTAGTAAACAAAGCTAGTCATGTCACAATGAAGTAGACTTGATGATCATGTATGCAAAGCAATTTTATCCAGTCAGTTTTAAAGTGTTTATTTGTTGACATCATTAGAAAATAACAACACTTTTGAGTTAAAAATATGATTGGTACATTTTATGTCAAAGTAATATTAGGGAGATGATTGCCCATTTATAACATAAAGGTTGTGTAAATAGTCATGATTTTCTTTGTTCGGTCTGGATCCTGGAACTGAGGCTCCCGCACTGCTGGCTCTGTTCGTGTGATCTGCTGGTGACTACTTAGACTGTGGGTGGTGGAGGGGGTGGTGGTGAGGGGTGGCGTTTGATGTGGTCATATCTAATAGAGAAACGCAAGAAGTTTTAACTCGGCAATGCCATTCCACCGTTAAACCATATATTACAATTGATTATCACTGATCTCTGCAGGCAAATATTTGAAAGAGTTTTGCATTGCCAAGAGAAAGAGGCATGTTTAAGCCACAAAAATAATGTAAAATGCTTTGCTTGTAATCCACACTGTCATAAAACTCACCTGCACTTGTTTCCATAGGAACAATGTCCCTTCATGTAGAATGTACAAGCCATGTTACTCTTGCTGTTTTTAAGATCATGAGAGAACTCACAGTCATTCCCCTTATTACAAGCACCATTCATGTAATATCTACAGGAGAAAAAAAGTCAAAGAAAAGTCTATGAAACCAGATGATCTGGTCATGACATTCCTGTGATCAAAACACTCTTCATGCACTACCCTGGGAAAAGACTGGCAAATCATTTGAATTAAAGTGCTGAATATATACACTGCGCAAAAAACAACAACAACAACAAAACGCATCAAGATGCATTTACAAAACAACTTAAGATATTAAGTCTTGTTTTCTAGGAATAATAATAATAATAATAATAATAATAATTTAATATAGCAATACATTAAAGGTCTGCAGGAGAAAGTTTGGTGGTAGTCTTACTTGCATGTTATATCTTTCTTCTCCATGTTTTAGCTTTTGTGTGAAGTTGATATTTAAGTTGTGCGTGATGATATCCTTGACACGATCACGGCAGCTACAGTAGCTGAACTCTTGGGTTAGTTTCAGATGAGCAAGTTCTGCTCACAGAACAGGTCAGACCAGTTTGAAATGTCACCTGAGTTACTGTGATACTGAGGTGAGCCAAAATAGTCCCATGACATCAGTTGTGTACACGTGTCATCGTTTCACTCCACCGCCTGGTAATTATCTTCCAGTCTCCATATGAGAGGATTCAAGACATGACATCTCAACAAGCACTTTACTCATGACTGTTAAAGACACAGTCGTTCCTAAAATGAAAATTCTTTCATCATTTCTACACCGTCATGTTGTTCACAACTCATATGACTCTCTTTTTACTGCAGAACACTAAAGTATAAAATTGAAACAATCCAAGATGGCAGCATGTCCTTTGTCAGTTAAATGTTTGTCTCTGTTTTGATGTTTTTAAAGGATTTTATAATATTTTATTATCTTTTCGAACATGGCAGTCTCTATTTTATGGATTTTTTGACAAACATATGTGGATTTTCTTGAAATTTGAAGACCACATCCCGCAGGACTAACTGGCCTGAGCCTGTTACAGTCTGTTACATCCTCTTGCAGCTCATCGGCCTTAGCCTGAGCCTAGTACATCTTTTTCTAAAAAATATATGGAAGTCAGATTCTACCAGCAATGGTTTGGTTACAAACATTCTTTAAAATATTCTCTTTTGTGTTAAACTGCACTGGCTCCCTATTAAACATCGTATAGATTTTAAAATCTTGCTAATTACTTACAAAGCACTAAATGGCTTAGTTCCCCAGTACCTGAGAGAGCTCTTAATGCATTATAGTCCTTCGCGTCTATTACGATCTCAGAATTCTGGCCAGTTGTTCATACCTAGAATATCAAAATCAACCGCAGGCGGTAGATCCTTTTCCTATTTGGCACCTAAACTCTGGAACAATCTTCCTAGCATTGTTCGGGAAGCAGACACACTCTGTCAGTTTAAATCTAGACTAAAAACGCATCTATTTAACCTGGCATACACATGACGCACTATAAACTTTTGTCTTCATATCCGTTAAAGGATTGTTAGGCTGCATAGATCAGGTCAGCCGGAACCGGGAACACTTCCTATAACACCAGATGTACTCGGTACATCAGAAGAAGAATGGCATCTACGCTAATTTTTGTCTTATCCCGAGGTTTACCAATTAACGTGATTGGCTGGATCCGGGCCGTGTCCGGGTCGGACGGGGAACCTGTGCCTGTGTGCGGCAGCAATGTGGCCCTGTGGTGTCGGCGGAGACTGTGTTAACTAGCCCATCCTTTGTTAAGACCTTACCGACTCATCAGCCAGTGGCACATATCCCAACAAACCGTCCCATACCGGCGTGATCAAAAAGATCTTAAACTAGATGGAACTAGATTAAATATTTTGACTGTTGCAATTCCAAATGGGTTTAATGACCCGTAACTGCCTGAGTATCGGACAAGTGTTCACTGTTGGCCAGAGGAGAACTGGCCCCCCGACTAAGCCTGGTTTCTCCCGAGGTTTTTTTCTCCATTTGTTGGAGTTTTGGTTCCTTGCCGCTGTTGCCTTTGGCTTGCTTACGTTGGGGACACTTGCTTGATATTCAGCAGTGTTTTTGATATGCCTGCATTGGTGTCGTTGTATGTGAACTGAGCTGAGCCGGACGATTACGTCACTGTTTTCTGCAGTGCTGATATACCTAAATTAACTAGACTAATAACTACTGATATTTGGAACGGAATGAATCAATAATATATAGAATAAGCTGCACAATGACACCATTTTCTTATTAATGTAAAGCTGCTTTGCCACAATCTGCATTGTAAAAAGCGCTATATAAATAAAGATGACTTGACTTGACTACATGTTTGCAAAGCCCAGGAATCGTTAAAGTTCCTTGATGGTTGTGGGAGTCGGCCAGTTGCGGATAGTTTCCAACTTCCTCTCGTCCATCAGAATACCTTTCTTGCTGATGTTGTAGCCTAGGAATCGAACTGAAGGTTGATGGAAAGAACATTTTTCTGCCTTGAGAAATAACTGGAACTCACCAAGTCGTTTTAGGACCTGCGCTACATGCTGGCGATGTTCGGCCAAGCTCCGGGAGTAGATAAGGATGTCGTTGATGTAGACAAGGACAAAACGATGAAGGAACTCCCGGAGCACCTCACGCATGAAATCTTGGAATACGGAGGGGTCGTTGACCAAGCCATACGGCATAACAAGATATTTGTAGTGTCCAGTCGGGGTCACAAAAGCTGTCTTCCACTCGTCCTCCTCGCGTATTTGTATAAGGTTGTAAGCACTGCGGAGGTCCAACTTGGTGAAGATAGATGCACCACACAGTTGTTCCAGTGCTGCTTTTTTCGCCACAAAAAACTCGTTAAAACTCTGCTATCATCTTTTTCTGGGGGAGTCCATGCAGCTAAGTCCTTATACTTCCACGATAAGATCAACGGCGCTACAAACACACGCTCACTCTTCAAGACATTCAACGCACTCCTCTGTCCCCTCCACCACCACCCACCACGTCTTTAACTGCTGATCAATTCGCCAATTTCTTCACCGACAAGACATCTGCCATCAGGAGCCAGTTCTCTGCACCACCCACACAGGAACTCATCCCCTCCTCATCCACTAATCTTCTCTCTTCCTTCTCCCTTCTCACGGAGGCGGAAGTATCAAAACTTCTCCTCTCCACTCATCCCACCACCTGCCCTCTAGACCCCATCCCCTCACACCTTCTACAAGCCATCTCTCCCACTCTCTTACCAGCACTTACACACATTATTAACTCGTCTCTCCACACAGGCACTTTTCCTACCACATTCAAGCAGGCTCGAGTAACCCCACTGCTTAAAAAACCCACGCTAAACACATCACTCGTGGACAACTACAGACCTGTCTCTCTCCTACCATTCATATCAAAAACACTTGAACGAGTTGTTTTCAACCAGGTGTCATCCTTCCTCACACAGAACAACCATCTGGACGTCAACCAATCTGGTTTCAAGAGCGGGCATTCCAAAGAGACTGCGCTACTGTCCGTCACGGAATCCCTGCGAATTGCAAAGGCTGGTTCCAAATCATCTGTTCTCATTCTGCTGGATCTATCTGCTGCCTTTGACACCGTAAACCATCAAATTCTTCTGTCCACCCTCTCGTCACTGGGTATCTCAGGTTCTGCACTTCAGTGGTTTGAGTCCTATCTCACAGGTAGGTCTTTCAGAGTTGCCTGGGGAGGGGAACTGATCACTGGGGTCCCTCAGGGCTCAGTTCTTGGTCCCCTCCTATTCTCCATTTATACTACATCACTGGGTCCCATCATACAGGCACATGGTTTCTCCTACCACTGCTATGCTGATGACACACAACTCTACCTGTCCTTCCAACCAGATGATTCCACAGTAGCTGCACGGATCTCAAGCTGTCTGGCGGATATCTCCACCTGGATGGAAGATCACCACCTGCAGCTCAACCTGGCAAAGACTGAGCTTTTAGTCTTCCCTGCCACTCCTACCCTACAACACGACATCAACATACAGCTTGGTACAACCACCATCACCCCATCTAAGTCGGCCAGAAATCTTGGAGTTATCTTTGATGACCAACTGACCTTCAGAGACCACATCTCAAAGACGGCGCGGTCATGCAGATTTGCACTTCGCAACATCAGGAAAATCCGTCCCTTCCTGACTGAGCACGCAACACAACTGCTTGTCCAGGCCCTGGTCATTTCAAGGCTTGATTACTGCAATGCTCTTCTGGCTGGTCTGCCGTCAACTGCAATCAAACCTCTTCAAATGATCCAGAACGCTGCTGCTCGTCTTGTCTTCAACAAGCCCAAGAGAGCCCACGTCACGCCCCTCTTCATCTCTCTGCACTGGCTACCCCTCGCTGCTCGCATCAAGTTCAAAGCGCTGATGCTTGCTTACAGATCCACCACAGGCTCTGCACCTTCATACCTCCACACACTGCTTCGCTACGTCCCCACCAGAAGCCTGCGATCACTAAAGGAGCGTAGGCTTGTGGTACCGTCACAGAGAGGCACAAAATCACTCTCCAGAACATTCTCCTTCACTGCTCCCTGCTGGTGGAATGATCTCCCTAGTTTCATCAGGAACGCAGAATCCCTGGCAATATTCAAGAGACAGCTGAAAACTCACCTCTTCCGTGAACACTTGATCCCCTCATAAAAAAAAAAAATAAATAAAAAAAAAAAAAAAAAAACCTTTTCCTTCCCTTTTCCCTTCCTATTCTAGCTTATGGTACTGAGCAATGTATGAAACTTGTATTGTAAGCACTTCCTGTGTTATTTGCCAATTCATGAAGAATCGCTTGTTTGTTTTCCTCACTTGTAAGTCGCTTTGGATAAAAGCGTCTGCTAAATGACTAAATGTAAATGTAAATGTAAAAAAGAAGCTAGAAGCAGCAGGGGACATGGAAGGACGGATGTATCTCTGTTGTAACGCTTCTTCAATATACTCCACCATGACCTTCTGTTCGGGAAGACACAAAGGGTAAATCTTCTCGCGGGGCACTGGCTCACCCGGAAGTAGTTCTATTGCACAGTCCCATAGCCGATGTGGAGGAAGTTGGGCAGCTTTCTTGGGACAGAATAAATCACTAAAGTGGGAGTAGCAGGATGGAATATTGACAGATTGTTTCTTGACTGGACTTTCTATGGATTTTGTATGGACAGGAATGGTTTTCACAGAGCGAGGAACTAGACACAGCTCTTGAGGAAAGCATTTAGGGAAACAACTGTCTCCCCTCTTTAGGATTTCTCCAGAAGACCAAGAAATAATGGGGTTATGTTGCACCAACCACAGTCTTCCCAAAATCACATCAGCAGTTGATTCCTCCAGAACCAGTAAATTTAAAGTTTCCACATGTAGTTGTCCCTCACGAAACTGGAGAGGACCTGCATTGCATCGAACTTGACGTCGGCTTAATGGTTTTCCCGTGATCAATTGAATTTCGTAGATGGATTCGGTGGGCATGGTCGAGAGATGGAGTTGGCGGCAGAGGTTCCCAGAGATAAAGTTCCTGCCTGACCTGGAATCCAGGAGGGCATGTTCTGAAATTGAAACATTTGAAGCAGTAAGAATGACTACAGTGGTGAGCAGAGGTGTAATGTACTAAGTCATAATACTTCTTTACCGTAATTGAGTATTGTTTTGGGAAAATCTGTACTTACTTGAGTATTTATATTTCTGTCAACTTTTACTTTTACTCCACTACATTTCTTAAATAAAATGTATACTTTTACTCCGATACATTTCCCTAAAGGATTTTCGTTACTTACTACAAAATAAAAAAGGAACAACACAGACTGTAAGCAAGCATGTGCGAACAAGAGCTCGCACAACCGCGTTTTTTTTCATTTTCCGGGTTGTGTTCGTTGAGAAGAGTACGGCACGAGAGCGACCTCTAGAGGCCAAATAAAACTATCACTGAAGCCTCGTGGAGTTTGTTTTGACACGTGACGCGAGGCTGCGCGCTGTACAGAACGGGACGTTTCAAAAATGGATTTAAAACAGACAACAAAGCGGTATGTTATGCAGTACACTACGGTATATGTTTTCATATCACTAAAGTAATTAGCTTGCTGACTAGATGCTGCATTAGTGGAGAACAGCAGTGTGTTCGCTGACGTTAGTAGTAACGTCACCTCAATCGGTTCAATGTGACAAAAACACCAACTGTTTAATGTCACGATTGTTACCCTCTATTTGCATTAGTTTATGTCCATTTGTTCGATTTTATGCATTCTTTATCCAGCGAAGATGCATATTTAAATTGTATCCTAATCCTGCAGTCGACAGAAACATACATCAGAAATGTGTTCGATTTCAGTTTTTTTTTAATCGCACTTTAACACATATTTCATCAAGTGTTCTAAAATAGAAGCCAATAACGAGTGAAAGTTTACATATAATATGCCTTTGTGCGTAAATATGGCCATTTTTAAGCACGATTGTTTGGATTTATGTGAAATGGAAACACTTATAATAGAGTTCATTTGTGACATTAAAGGTTAATGAAAGCGTTAATTTCAATATTTACATTTTAACATTTTAAAGTTGCCTCTTACATTAATTATAATGCACTATGAAGGTATAATTAATGTATTAGTATTTTTTTATATTTAAAACTTACAATAAACATTTTGCCATTTTTTTAACTCAAAACAAACAAAACAAGAAAGAGTTAAAACAATCTTGATGCTCAAACTGTGTACAGAACAATTTTTACTAATATTTTATGCTGCTTTTGTATTTTGCATTTACTTTTACTTTCACTACTTAAGTATGTTTAATATAAAAAAAAATACTTTCATACTTAAGTACAAAAAATATCACTTACTTTAAAACTTTTACTCATTGTAATATTCTAAACAGTGACTTTAACTTCTACCGAAGTCATTTTCTGGTAAGAGATCTGTACTTTTACTCAAGTATGGCTTTCAAGTACTTTATACACCACTGGTGGTGAGTGGATGCATACTGATAACAGAAGGATCAATAACACTCACCATGGGACGAGGTGGTGGAATGGGGCATGTTCGAGGAAGAAGAACAAAGAATTCTGATGCATCAGAGTGTGATTTTCAACGAGTCAGACTATGGCGGGCAAACAGAAGTGAACATTCCTTGTACAGAGAACGAAGTTATCATGAAAACTGACGAGAGAACAGCAGTCGATACTACACAGTGAAACTGAAAGAGAAAGCAGCAGAATCAGAAAAACACCCAGGAGATATGGATACGATCTGGAGACTGTTGATCCTCATGCTAATGTCAGTTTGGAGTTCTAACACAAAGGAACAGCATGAGGCAGCTGACCTAGAATATGAATCGCTGCTGGAAAAAAAGATGTGGGATTTAGTGGAACTATCAAGGGATCGGAAGTCAATAGGATCCAGATGGGTGTTCAAAGTCCAGCTTCAGAGTGATGGACGAGTGGAGAAATACAAGTGCAGACTCGTCTCTAAGAGCTGCACACAGAAGTATGACGCTGACTATCACGTCACCTTTACTTATATAGCGCTTTTTACTATACAAATTGTGTCAAAGCAGCTTTACATTAATAATTGACAAATAATTTTGGCTGAACAGCAGCTCCCAAAGAAAATGGTGTCATTGTGCAGCTTATTCTATATATTATTGATTCATTCCGTTCCAAATATCAGTAGTTATTAGTCTAGTTAATTTATGTATATCAGCACTGCAGAAAACAGTGACGTAATCGTCCGGCTCAGCTCAGTTCACATACAACCACACCAAAAACACTGATGAATATCAAGCAAGTGTCCCCAACGTAAGCAAGCCAAAGGACCAAAACTCCAACAAATGGAGAAAAAAACCTCGGGAGAAACCAGGCTTAGTCGGGGTCATTTCTCCTCTGGCCAACAGTGAACACTTGTCCGATACTCAGGCAGAGTTACGGGTCATTAAACCGATTTGGAATCGCAACAGTCAAAATATTTAATCTAGTTCCATCTAGTTTAAGACTTTCAAACAATAAAGCCAATTTTTCTCTTGCTTTGTCAGTTTTAATACTTACACAATTGTTTGGAGAGCTTCGCTTCATGTCACAGCAACACATAGAAACAGAAAAGAGGAGATTAAAAATGAGTGATCAGGTGAACATAACAAAAAGGAGAAAATACGATGTAATAAAACCAGGCTGTGGAAGCTGCACTAACCCAATCAAACACACAGAATTTGTGATAAAAAAAATATTGACTATGAAAAAATCCAAAATCATTATGTATTTAAACCACTGTAGCACAATAAAGCTAAATGTCCCTGTATCAGCTGTAAAAGAGAGCGAGAAATAAGATTATGAGTGGGTTGGTTGTAAATTCAGAACACTTCATTACTGCGCTAAATCAAACAAGCAGAACCAGGGACAAAGGCTGCATCCTTCAGAGGACTCAGACTTCAAAGGCTGAACCGAGCGTTGTTAAATGACAGTCGAGTCTATGGAGGACTTGAAAATGTTTTTACTGGCCTGTTTTAAAAGTCATATTCAACTGCCTAAAAACAAAACAGGGTTCAACGCCTCTCACCGTAGTCTATTTCTGTACACAGTTTATGCACACTTCTGGCCACCAGAGGGCCTCCAGGAGCTCATGAAATGACAGCTTGATTTTTAGTTGCAGTTAATGATCCTCCGACCCAAAACGGCTCAACTTGACGTACATTCACATCACATGTTAACGCTGCGGTTTCATCATACTGTAAAAACTGAAAAATAAAGATTCCACTTCATACGTATGCTTCAAAATCAACACATTTTAGTCATATTATTTAGGCATTTAGTAATTTAGCATTTTAACAGCATTTCAGACATGCTTCAGCTTCATTTAACAATTGCTTACATGTTTAACATATTTAAAATACATGTAACCCAGAGTGAGTACAAAGAGGAAATGGAGGAAAAATCAGTAGTGAGCCAGTAGGGGTCACTAAAACACTGAATACGTCAATGACTGAGTTCAGCAGTTCATGAGATTTAAAAGTGTTTTATTTTTGTATTTTTATCATCTCATTTTATTTGTCTCATTGTCATTAAATGTCATGTCTCCTTTAAAAAAGTGTGAGGTGTCGTTCAGTTGATAGAAACACGAGATTTGGATTTAAAACTAGACAAAACGCCTAGAAAAACTGGATTTACTTTGATCTGAAGTGATTTTGAGTAATTTTATTTTGAGTTTTCCACATAAACACGACGATGACATGGACTGAATTCATTACCGCGTGGAACAAGATGGCGATCCCCCGAGATCTGGAGTGACGACTTCAAGGATTCAAGGATCGGATTCAGTGCCTGGTTTTCCCCGGATAGAGGAAGGAAGGACCGCTGGACAGCGAGCTGGTGACGGACTCTCTTCTCAATCGACCTTTTTGGTCTTTCTGTTCAACTTGGTGGGCCGAGCTGTTTCAGAGTCTCACTGAGGTGCTGACGATCGTTTTCCTTTTGAATCCGTCCTGTAAATCGCAGGAGGCGCTACATACATATTACAAAAGCCCAACAAATTTGGGGGGCACGTTGCTGGGTCAAGACCCCCAATAATGGCATGTTCAGTGTTCCAAGAGAGATGGTCTAGCACTTCATTGCTTGACCTCGGCTTACAGATCATGTCAAAGTCCTGCAATAGGAGAGACCACTGAGCCAGCTGAGCAGAAATGTTTGGGTGAGACATTGGGTTTCACACCTGTTTTCTCGCTCGGTTCGGTTCATTTAAGCACATGTGAATCCGCACCAAAACAATCACTCCGACATCGCCTGAACGAGGTGGTCTTGACCCGATCGCACGTGAACTTTGGGCAGTTCGCTCCAGCTGTGAAACCGATCCGAACACAAAAGGCTAAAGGCAAAAAAAACAATAGGCTAAAAGCAAACAAACAAAAGGCTAAAGGCCAAGAAACTCTAGTGTACTGAGCATTTAAACTGAAGTTTGTCCAACCTCTTTAAGGAGTTCTAACCAATTTGATGCGGTCTTTGTTTCAGAGGTGACTGTCCCCTCCCCTGGTCGTTTACGACCTGTTATCTGAACTTTCAGAGGGGTACAGGAGTACAGTTTAGTCTAGATTACTCTAAAAAGAATACAATGCATTTTACACAGATTTCATTCAAGCCATATTTTGAGTTATGAGAGGGGCTTCAGTTTCATTACAAACAACACATACTTTCAATCAACTATTATAAAAGTTATAACAATTACATGAATTGTGAGTGATCTGCGCATAACAGGTCACATGTATAGTGTGTATGCATGACATGGAACTATGCAATCGAACGCTGTTTGATTACAAGTCCGTTTAGAATGGTTTTGGAACCATTTAAGCAGTTCGTATATAGGAGTCACTGTTGAGTTTTCGGTGTTAACAAAGTTCGGGAGGATCAGGTGCAGATAATTAACCATATCAGCACAAGTGGAGAGCTTTCAGTTAATCAACTCAATCAGTGACAAGAGGTATAAATACAGCAGACTTACCTCTGTTTGTCTGAGAGTTTACCAGCATTTGGCTTTGACCTTTCAACATGTCTCAAATCCAACTTTTCCCTTCTGATGAAGAATCCAACTCCTCTCCGGATCCTCCGCCTCAATCTGTCGGTCCCAGGACTACTCCTTCTCCGCCTGACACAGACACAGAGCCCCAGGCTTCACCACGCGGACGCCGGCCTGCCCGCGCAGCTACTCGTTCGCCAAGACGCCAAGGCCTACCCTCGCCACCAGCGAGGTTTCCAGTTTCCTCCCCGGCATCCTCATATCATTCAGCCGTGCCAACGATTAAAACGACAACGTTTTAAGTTTGAGGCAAGCGCTGATTAATTCTGATGTTCAGCCTTCAGATGAACAAAGCGGAATTATACAAGCTTTAGGTCATCCTGCAATCGGCAAACCTCACTCCTAAGTCCAGCCCAACCTCCAAGGGGGTCAATAAGCAGATCAAATCCCGCGGGGCCGCAAATTCTCCTCGCCCAACACCACCACTTTCCTCCCGCACAAGATCCGGCACCTTAAGAGCATCAGGCCGCAGGGGAAGACCACACATTCGTCACGTTTACTTTCTTTTTCAGAATTTACAATCGCTTTCAGCCGTTACACAGAAATTATCTGCGCATCCTTCCCCCATAGGCGACGCGAGCTCAACGATTATTTAACACTTATGGCCGAGCTCGCGCTGTCTTATGGGGGAGGACATTTCTACACTTATCACAAGCTTTTCTCCGCAAAATGCGCCGTCAGGGTTGCTCAGTGGAAACAGTGCCCATATTGGGGCGCACTTGACCCCGACTTGCACAATAGAGTTTTCCTAGGCTGTAGGAATATCTCATGCGCAGTCTGCAGGTCAGTGACGCACTCCACTGTGGCGTGCCCACAAATTAACTCCTCCACCACCCCCGGCTCGGACACCGCATCTCTTAAATCAACCAGCTACGTACCAAGACCTGCAACGGTCATCTCAAACCCACAAAATAATGAATTTAGACGCAGAGCATCTTCCTCCGCTGACAGAAAGACATGCAACAGTTTTAACATTGGCACCTGCACCAGACAGCGGTGCAGATTTTTGCACATATGTAATTTCTGCGGCGGCGCTCATGCCTGTCCAGTATGCCCTGTATTTAAAGCTGCTAATAAAAACCCTAAAAATGATTTATCTCCTGAATATTTCTCTCCTTTCTTTGGAACTAGCTCTCTGTCTGGCTTTAGACCCGGCGTAGAATGCCCGCTCTCCGAAAACCTCATCTGTAATAATCTCCAATCTGCTCTCGCTGAGCCCGATGTCGTAAACAACCCGATTGCAAAAGAAGTCGAGTCTGGTTTCATGATTGGCCCGTTTGACAAACCCCCATTCAAAGTTTTTCGCATCAGCCCTATTGGAGTGGCTACGAGAAAATTCTCGGGCAAAAAACGCCTCATGATTGATCTTTCAGCTCCACATATGCTCGGCATAAACAGCTTGATTCCACTCGAGGAATTCTCTCTCAAATACCACGACATAGATCAGGCGATCGAAATGATTAAAATCGTGGGGCGGGGTGCGTGGCTTGCCAAAGTTGACATCACGTCTGCCTTCAAAGTGATGCCCATTCATCCAGGTTCTTGGCACCTGTTCGGGGTGCGCTGGCACGAGAAATTCTGTTTTGCTGTTCGTTTAACATTCGGATGCAAAAGCAGCCCTAGAATTTTCGACATGTTATCAGAAGCCGTCTGCTGGATTCTGTCGAATAATTATGCTATTCCTCACTTCATTCACTTGCTAGACGATTTTCTAATCATCTCTCCGCCCGACGCCATCCCAGCCGCTCATCTCCTCACAGTTCAAAATGTCTTTTCAGATCTCGGAATTCCCATCGCCCGGGAAAAAACCATGGGTCCCGCCACATCCATCGAATTCCTCGGAATTAATTTGGATTCAGTAAAATACCAGGCTTCCTTGCCCAAGGCAAAAAAAAAATCGACAGAATAATCCTGGTGTCATCTTCCCTCCTAGACAGTTCAAATTGTTCTAAACGTGAACTTCTGTCCCTGCTCGGCCACTTAAACTTCGCCATGCGCATTATTCCACAAGGTCGCCCTTTCACCGCACATCTCCTCTCACTCGCCTCTTCGGTTCACGCGCTAGAGGAGGTAATTTCCATAACTCAGGCGTGTCATGACGAACTTAGGTTATGGATAACATTCCTCAAACAGTGGAATGGCCTATCATTTTTCTATAACAATCTCGTCTCATCCCCCGTGGATATCCAACTGTTTATAGACGCAGCCCCTTCAATAGGCTTCGGGGGGTTTTACGCTGGTTCGCTTCTCCATGGCCCCCCAACTGCAGGACTCGTCTCAGTCCTCAGGGCTATTTGAGCTCTACCCTCTCGTAGTAGCAGCCTTTCTGTGGGGGGAAGAATGGACTTCTAGCAGTATTGTAGTGCATTGCGACAACGAAGCAACCGTCCATTGCATTAATAAAGGCCATTCCAATTCACCCACTCTAATGCCTTTTTTAAGACGCTTAGTTTGGTTTTCAGCATGTGATCAATTCATCATAATTGCTAAACATGTCCCAGGTTCTGAAAACCAAATAGCTGACTCTCTCTCTCTCGTTTTCTGTTTCAGAAATTCAGGATGTTGGTACCTCACTTTTCAGAATTAATATTCCCCTAACCGACCCGTTAAAACCCTTCCTCAATGCGTCGCTTGACTATATTCTCCAAGCACTTTCTCCTAGAAAGCTTTAATCATATATAACTGCGTGGAGATGTTTTAAAACATTCCACTTTTTACATAATATGCTGTTCCCCGATTTTTCTCTCCTCTCAATCACCTCTTTCATCTCCTTCCTTAACAGTGTCAAAGGCCTCCAAGTCGGGTCCATCAAAGGCTACCTGAGTGGCGTACAATTTTTTCATGAATTGATATATGGTGCTCCCTCCCCGGAGACTCTCAAACCTCCCTCCTGATCAAAGGGATCCAAAGGGCCCAGCCCACCCCTTCCGACAGTAGGCAACCCATAACGCTAAACATTCTCACAAAATGCATTTATACTCTACGCACAGGCTATCAGCCCCTTAATACCGCTCGCACACTTGACGCCATGTTTATTCTAGCCTTCATTGGTTTTCTTAGATGCTCCGAAATTGCCATCACTGCCAAATTCGACCCAAACATCCACCCTACCATTGCAGACTTATCAGTACTGGATAGTGAAACAATCTCATACAGGATTAAACAAAGCAAGACAGACCAAGCTAAAAAAGGACACCTCATATATATTTTCAACCTCCCATCGCCGATCCAACCATGCCAGTCAGTTTTTTCGGATCTCCAATTAAGAGGTTCCCAGGCTAATTCCCCTCACGAACCTCTTTTTATCGATGACTCCTACAAACCCATCACACGCTTTTGGTTCCAAAAGCACCTCAAATCCGTCCTTCAACAGTCAGGCATCCCAGCAAAGAATTTTTCCAGTCACTCTTTTCGTATCGGGGCAGCAACCTCAGCAGCCCAAAAAGGCCTCTCCCAACAGCAGATCCAAGCTCTCGGGAGATGGTCCTCAGATGCTTTCCAAAGCTACATCAGGACCAACCGGCTCCACATCAAAAAAAAACCATCAAACCCTCATCGGTTAAAAAAAAAAAGCTACAGCCCTCCATATCGGGCATCTTTTATTTTCTCATTTCCTGTCCAGCGAGTATTGATCTCCCAGCAGGCGTAGCGACAGCTCTCACTGTCGGCCATCTATAATTTCTTTCTCAATCCGGCGAGGCTCACCCGTCTGACGTCGTGAGCCTTGGTCTCCAGTCAGACGCAGCGAGAGTCCTCTCGGTTAAACATCTATGTTTTCTCCTTCTCCATCCAGCCAGTATTGATCTCTCAGAGGATGCAGTGTCAGCCTTCCTTATCGGGCATCTATGTCTTTTCCTCCTTTGTTCGAGAAGCTTTATCCGTCAGATGTGGTGAGCATTGGTCTCCCGGAGCATTGGTCTCCCAGGGCATTGGTCTCCCAGAGCATTGGTCTCCCATGGGTCGCCTCAAGTGCTCTCTTGACAGGGCTTTTCTAATTCCTTCACACCGCCAGTGGCCAATAGGACCCACTCATCTGTTGCCGGGAATCGCTCCCGTCGGAAGCTGAGTGGGCCTCTTCGGTCAGTCATTCTTAAACCACGCCAGCCCTCGTCCTTTGGTCGGTAGGGCTCAACCTTTCAACTCCGTGAGCATTGGTCTCCTGTTGGATGTTGCCAGAGCCCTCCTGATCGGGTGCTCCAAATCACACAGTCATACCGCCTGATGCAGTGAGCATTGGTCTCCCGTCAGACGATGTGAGAATTCTTCAGATCGGTCATTCCAAACAGAGGCAACATAGGTTTCCTGATCCAACCAGGCTCCTCAAAACACCAGCCGCCAATTCTCGGTGTCTTTTGGGGGGGGTTTTCAGTCTGGCGGCTGTCCTTTGCCTTTATGCTTTTTGGGGGAGTACTCTGGGTTCAGGCCAAAATTCTGAGCTCGGAACCCTCCCCCTGGACAGCACGCCAAATACGCTTAAACCTTTACTCTTCTTAACTATATGTAAATGTGAACTCATGGTTAACAGGCTATGTGGGTGTATTATCACTGGTCAGTCTTGTGAAAGTTTGTCTTCGGGTCTACGGTCATCAAACTGTGTCCTGAGAGAACTGGACCTGAGTAACAATGACCTGCAAGATTCTGGAATGAAGCTTCTTTCTGATGGAGTGAAGAGTCTAAACTGTCAGCTGCAGATACCTAGGTATTTAAGAACATATAAGAGATCATGTACAGTCAGCTGGTCATAGTGTTTGTAGATGATCTGACTGTTGATGTGTGTATTCTGTTCTCACTGTGTCCTGAGAGAACTGGACCTGAGTAACAATGACCTGCAGGATTCTGGAGTGAAGCTTCTTTCTGATGGAGTGAAGAGAAACTGTAAGCTGGAGATTCTGAGGTAACAGTGATCTGAACACTTTGGCCAAGTATAGTAACCCATACTTCAAAAATGGCTTGATGCTGTTGTAAAATTAATTGGAAGTGTTGTCATGTAGTAATTTTGCCAATAGGTGTCGCCATTTTACTGTGACGCTGCAGTTCTTTTTCTACTTCCTTGTATTTTTGTTTGACGTAAATAAAAACGCACGAGAAATTCTAACAAACTTAATCTCACTGATTCTCGAGATAAGGGACAAAACAAGATTTAGATGTTAGTTTTTATTATTTAATAACACATTATTATAAACTGATATATTTGCAGACAAAGGTCTCAGATAATGAAGCATGAAAGGAAACAGGTTTTTCTGAAAATCTACATTTATTCACTTCAGAACTTCGTCAGACACATTCATTTCATTTCAATTTCAACTTTATTTCCAGACTCAAGGTCCATTAGAAACAAACACATGCAATACAAATTTTTTAAAAGACAGTCATAGCAATATTTTTGAATATATTAAGATTTTCTCCACACTCGTTCAGCGACTTTAAGCAACTTTGTATGTTATTGGCTCCTTCTGGCCTCCTTCACATGTCACACACCGTTGTTTAACGTCCGGACAAAAGCTCAAACAACAGCTTTTCCACGACTCTATCCACTCGCATGATATTTTAACTCGATCCATCCAACAACAGTGTAAAATACACATGACAAATATACAGCAGCAGAAGTAAAGTGAGATCTGTGTGTCTCTGAGAGAAATATAAACTATAAAGCCTCACAAATAAGATTTTTACAATCTGACACTGAGAGAGCAGAAGCTCAAATAATCATCAGCATTTATTATGACAAAAACACACTTGAAGAATCTTTAAAGTTCAGCGTTCTGCTTTAGATTTAAGCCCTTCCTGAAAAAGATGAACATGTGAAGCCATAAATGAATAAATCTCATCAATATTAATATATGTGTGAGAAATGACATCATCAATCATGGACCTGATGTGTGAATCTGTGCTTGATCTCGTTCAGCTCTTCCGGATCTGACGTGATAAACCACAATAAGGACAGTAGCCACGCCCACCAGAGCAGAGAGGACCAATCGGATCACAGCTTCAGTAGGACCACAACAGTGGACAGAGTCTGAGGAGTAAAAACATCAAACTGAGATCAGCTCAGTCAATAAACACTGATATCATCAGCGCTGCCGTACCTGAACATGTGTGACAGAGTTGAGTGATGTCCAGATGTTGAGTCTGGTGGCTGATGGGATTGTTCAGCACACAGCTGTAGGTGTTTTTATCCTGATGTTCCACCTCCAGAGGTAGAGAGAGACTGATGCTGAGATCAGACACACTGATGCTGGACAATAAACTGCTTCCTTTGTACCAGGAGAGAGTCACATGACTCACATTCACAGCTGAACACACCAGTGAACATGATGATGATGATGAAGAACATTGTGAAGAGTTACTGCTGATGACAGGAACAGGCAGACGAGCTGGAAAACATGAGAGAATAAAGACAAATGAGGATGAATGAAGATCTTCAGGAAACATCCAGAGGAACCAAGATGATCAAAAGTGAAACAATTTCATCGAAAGTTCAATATAAACCTGCTGTTCATGTAAAAGTCAGAGAATTAGTCATTTGAACTAATTAGTCCTGATAAGATTCTTCTTTAGATCCAGCTGTAATAAATAAAACACGTGAAACTGATATTTAACTCACCGTAGACTGTGAGATGAAAATAAAATCTACTTCTGAAAGTTTTGATCCATAGTTCATAACATCCAGTATGTTTCATTGTGGTGTTTGTGATGGTCAGAGATCCAGTTTGATTGTTCAGCTTCAGTCTGTCTCTGAATCTCCCATCAAGAACATCATCATATACAGTGATTCTGTCGGTCTGTTTATTGATTTCAGTGATTAAAGTGTTTTCATCTCCAAACATCCACTGAATCAGATCATCATCCTTCATCTCAGTAAGATCAGAGTTTAGAGTGACTGAATCTCCCTCCGTCACTGACACTGAAACAGTTTGTCACAGATAAACACATTATAATGATTTATTAAATTAAATAGTTTAACATTTAAATTTGAAATAAACAATATCATAAACAGCAAAAAGAAACTAAATGGTGAATGAATTCATTTCAACTTTGTCATTAAAAAACAGGTGAAAACACTTTTGAACTCACCAATGACAGTGAGACAGAAATAAAACCTCTCATTGTTGATCTTTAGTTGATATTCTCCAGCATGTTTCATTGTGGTGTTTGTGATGGTCAGAGATCCAGTTTGATTGTCCAGCTTCAGTCTGTCTCTGAATCTCCCATCAAGAACATCATCATATACAGTGATTCTGTCGTCCTGTTTATTGATTTCAGCGATTAAAGTGTCTTTATCTCTAAACCTCCACTGAATCAGATCATAACGCTTCATCTCAGTAAGATCAGAGTTTATAGTGACTGAATCTCCTTCATTCACAAACCCGCCTGAAGAACAGAGTTTTTCACAGATTAAAGCTTTAAAATCACTTGATGTTGGTTTGATGAAGCTTCACTGAAATACTTTTAATCATTTAAATGTGACATTAATAATATTCTGCAGCCGCACAAAGACAAAAGATGATGAACGAAACGAGAAACAGGTTTATATGTGGAACAATAACTAAAAAAGACACTTTAATGTTTAAAGTCACACTAAAACTAATGCTGTTCAGTATCTGAGCTTCATATTTATATGATTTTATTCAATCAATCCATAATAACTGAGTTTCGAGCTAAAATCACAGTTATTTCCACACGAGACGAACTGTAACGTGTTTGTTCTGTTCAGGTTTAGTTTTCTCTCTGTGTTCTTCATTAGTTCATTAATCCCAGACCTGTTTCTGTTCTTCCAATGATCTGCCTGTGATTTAAACCCTGAGTTCTGTTCGGTTCATCGTCCGGTATCGTCTACATGACGTGCTCGTGTTTCTCCTCATGATTCTCCTGTGTATTGTGTGGATTATGAGATTAAAGACGGTTCTTTGAGTTATTTCCTGAGTCGTGTGCTTCACTACAGACACCGTCGCTGACACTAACAGTGAATGTTAATCTTCTCTCACTAATTTAACCAGTAATTGATCACATGGTACCAGAACAGAAACAACTGAAGTCATGAAAACACATTTAAAACTCACCAACCAGACGCCAGAAACAGAGCAAAAATAACTGGAGAAACATTTTCTTCATCGCTTCACTGAAAAGCCCACGATAGTGACTCTTAAAATGTGTGAAAGCCTCAGATTGATGTGAAACACTGAACTGTGATATTTATCTGCTCGTGTGTGAATCCTCCCCACCCTCAGTTAGTTTCCGCTCACACATCCGTCTCCTTCAACATCACGAACTTCAACAAGCTTTTGCTGATCTTACATTTTCAAATGAATTCTGGGCCTGAATGAAAACTAACAGCAGAAGAGTGAAATACTGGATTAGATATCTGGATCTACTGGTGTGTTATTTAGTGCTGTGAGCTGTCAATCATATTTGACCTCTGACCTGTGACTCTTATTTGACTGTTGATGGATTCACGTTATTTCAGTGTAAAGATGTTTCGTGTGGAGTGGAAGATTGTGAGCTTCTGATTAGCAGGAGAGAAAATGAAGAAACACTTCAGCCACAAACTGCTGACACGAGAATCAACCACAAACATCCAGCAGAAGCTGTTCATCCAGATCAAACCAGACACACTGATGATTGAACAGAGAAAATAAAAGAGAAAAACCATCGACTCAAACGCCAGTAAATCACATGTATAATGTTTGCCTGAACATTAATGCAAACATACAGTAACCTGTAAATGTAATCGTTCATTTAGAGAAATATCTTTTGGTTGCCAGAAAGTTTTGAGAAATGTGATGAGAAATGAGTTCATAATAAGATGTTTTGCTTTTATTGCAGACTTTGGTATTTTGGCGAATCTGAGTAAAATAACTCTTTTAAAACTCTAGTTGAAACACATGTGAGTTTATCTTGGTCTTTTCATCTGGAGAAACTGAGAAGTGTAGAAGAGATCTTTGATGGCAATCTTTCTTTTGAAAACCACATGTCTGGCACTTGTAAAACCACTTTTTCCATCTTAAAAATGACTCTACATTACGACACATGCTCTCAATGTCAGATACAGAGAAGTGTGTGGAACTCTTCAGGTCCTGAGAGATGGTGGTGTCCAGGAACCTGAATGACTCTGTTGCCACAGTGCTGTCCATGATGTGGAGTGAGAATAATGCTGGGGTGTTTCTCCTGAAGTGCTCCATCATCTCCACTGGTTTGAGCGTGTTCAGCTCCAGGTTATAACTGCACCAGATGGTCAGCTCTTTAACCTCCTGTCTGTAAGCAGACTTGTCACCGTCCTGGATGAGGCCGATGAGTGTGGTGTCATCCACAAACTTCAGGAGCTTGAGGGAGGAATCTTTTGTGGGGCAGTTGTTGGTGTAGAGGGTGGGCAGGGGGGAGCCAGTGCTGACGGTGTGGGAGTTGGATGGGATTTTTCCCTAGTCGTGTCTCACTAGCTTCTGCCTGTCTGTCAGGAAGCTGCTGATCCACTGACAGATGGAGAGCAGAATGTAGTGCAGTCCCATGTTGACTGCATCATCCACAGACCACGTTATTTCAGTGCAAAGTGTAACTGGGGCCCAGGTCAGGAAACAGACAGACTGGCTAAACCGACCGTCTGCTAGCTGTCTCACGTCACAGAATTCAGATAAATCCCAACACATAGAGACTCTTTCACCTAGATATCATCAGATAGAGACTGTGTCTGTACCCCGAACTAATAAATACAGAAAACTTCCAAACCCATTTACGGGTGATAATTTAATTGATGTTCAACAAGTAGTAAACAGAGATTATAAAGATAACAAAATGATAAAGCTTGGGTTGCTGAATATTCAATCCCTTTCTTCAAAAGCACTTATTGTAAATGATATTATCACAGAAAATAACCTAGATGTGCTGTGTTTGACAGAAACCTGGCTAAAACCAGACGATTACATTACTTTAGATGAGTCTAGCCCTCAAGGTTACTATTATCGACACGAACCTCGTCAGAAAGGTAAAGGGGGAGGTGTTGCTGTTATCTATAGTAATATCTTCAGTATTACTCAAAAGTCTTTCAAATACAGTGGGTACGGAAAGTATTCACACCCCCCTAAATTTTTCACTCTTTATTATATTGCAGCCATTTACTAAAATCATTTAAGGTCATTTTTGGGTCACCCCATATTGACAGAAAAACTGAATTCTTGACATTTTTGCAGATTTATTAAAAAAGAAAAACTGAAATATCACATGGTCCTCAGTATTCAGACCCTTTGCTGTGACACTCATACACTTAACTCAGGTGCTGCCCATTTCTTCTGATCATCCTTGAGATGGTTCTACACCTTCATTTGAGCAGCTGTGTTTGATTATACTGATTGGACTTGATTAGGAAAGCCACACACCTTTCTATATAAGACCTTACAGCTCACAGTGCATGTCAGACAAATGAGAATCATGAGGTCAAAGGAACGGCCTGAAGAGCTCAGAGACAGAATTGTGGCAAGGCACAGATCTGGCCAAGGTTACAAAAAAAATTCTGCTGCACTTAAGGTTCCTAAGAGCACAGTGGCCTCCATAATCCTTAAATGGAAGACGTTTGGGACGACCACAACCCTTCCTAGAGCTGGCCGTCCGGCCAAACTGAGCTATCGGGGAGAAGAGCCTTGGTGAGAGAGGAAAAGAAGAACCCAAAGATCACTGTGGCTGAGCTCCAGAGATGCAGTCGGGAGATGGGAGAAAGTTGTAGAAAGTCAACCATCACTGCAGCCCTCCACCAGTCAGGGCTTTATGGCAGAGTGGCCCAACGGCAGCCTCTCCTCAGTGCAAGACACATGAAAGCCCGTATGGAGTTTGCTAAAAAAACACCTGAAGGACTCCAAGATGGTGAGGAATAAGATTCTCTGGTGTGATGAGACCAAGATAGAACTTTTTGGCCTTAAATCTAAGCGGTATGTGTGAAGAAAACCAGGCACTGCTCATCACCTGTCCAATACAGTCCAACAGTGAAGCATGGTGATGGCAGCATCATGCTGTGGGGGTGTTTTTCAGCTGCAGGGACAGGACGAGTGGTTGCAATCAAGGGAAAGATGAATGCGGCCAAGTACAGGGATATCCTGGACGAAACCTTCTCCAGAGTGCTCAGGACCTCAGACTGGGCCGAAGGTTTACCTTCCAACAAGACAATGACCCTAAACACACAGCTAAAATAACGAAGGAGTGGCTTCACAACAACTCCGTGACTGTTCTTGAATGGCCCAGCCAGAGCCCTGACTTAAACCCAACTGAGCATCTCTGGAGAGACCTAAAAATGGGTGTCCACCAACGTTTACCATCCAACCTGACAGAACTGGAGAGGATCTGCAAGGAGGAATGGCAGAGGATCCCCAAATCCAGGTGTGAAAAACGTGTTGCATCTTTTCAAAAATACTCATGGCTGTATGAGATCAAAAGGTGCTTCTACTAAATACTGAGCAAAGGGTCTGAATACTGAGGACCATGTGATATTTCAGTTTTTCTTTTTCAATAATTCTGCAAAAATGTCAAGAATTCTGTGTTTTTCTGTCAATATGGGGTGCTGTGTGTACATTAATGAGGAAAAAAATGAACTTAAATGATTTTAGCAAATGACTGCAATATAACAAAGAGTGAAAAATTTAAGGGGGTCTGAATACTCTCCGTATACACTGTATGTATGTATATATATATATATATATATGAGTGTGGTTCGTTACTTCACAAAGGTTCATCTTGCTGTTTTGCATTGCTTTCAGTCCTAATCAGTTTCATCAAATTGCTTCAAGTTCTCACACAAGATGTCAAGATTATTTTGCGGATCATCAGATAAAGCCTCCATGTGCAGGGTTGCAAGCCACAGTGAAAATGTGTGAGAATGTGGTATTGAGTAAGTCTTTTGATAAGTTCATAAGTTTATATCTTTCCTACATTATTAAACATAAAATGGATCATCTGCGTCTGTCCTAGAAGAAACCAGAGGTGATTCATGAGTGATGAGACAGGGCAGTCTTAAAACACAAAATAGCTCCATTAAAGTATACGACTTTTGCACTATATTGCTATAGCTTTCTGAAGACATAAAAGCTTTTTGTGAAGAAAAAGTGCAATTTACACCATTATTCATTGATAATTACTTGGATGTCTATGGAGCACCTAAAGAGACGTGGTGGTGGAAATAATTGAGATGGGAGATCGGGCTCGTTCCTCGTGAAGATATTATCGTTCTCTTGCAAACCTTACTGTGAGCTCGAACAAACACTTCCTGTTCAACGTCCCGCTGGCTGGCCGTGTGTTTCAGTCAGCTCGAGCATTAATACACACAAATGATGTGCGGCTCATTTAGAGCTTGAACTTGTTGAACTCAAATATAAAGAAATGCGGTCAGCGCTAAAGGAGTTCAGTAAGGTTTGTTAATATATTCACAGATTTGAACTTCCTGGATCAATATCTCGTGAGTTAAACGTTGTTATAACACAAATGACAGCTATTTCCAATCATAGTAACGTAGACCACGAGCTACAATAACCTACTTTTCCCCAAACACGCTTTTTGTATATAATATGAATTGGTCTCTATGTAGAGCACTTCAAATCATTCACTGGAGAGGCTCCATCACTTCTGAGGCAGGAGGCAGCGAGGCAGCGAGGCAGCGAGGCCGCTCACTAGGTTGTGGAACAGAGGCATTACGTTTATCCGCCTGCCAGCTCAGTCATACATACTGAACCAGAAAATAAGATTATTAATTTATAAAGGTTTCTCACTGATACCTGGCATACATTCAGAAGTTATGACCGAGATGAAGCAATATGTGGGCCGTACGATCAGCCAAAGCACACACGGACAATTTATAATGTTTTGTGCAGTTTAATGAATTTCCTCTGGATCATGACACACTCTCTCTCTCTCTCTCTCTCTCTCTCTCTCTCTGTCTCTCTCTCTCTCTCTCTCTCTCTCTCTCTCTCTGTCTCTCTGTCTCTCGCTCTCTCTCTCTCTCTGTCTCTCTCTCTCTCTCGCTCTCAGAGCGATAAGACAACTCTCACAAACTGCGCTTAATGGTGTAATCTTGTACAAAATCAAGTGCATTTTCATCATCTTTATCAAGGATTAAATGTGCAACTGTGCACGATCTCACATCTTTAATAATGGTGCTGGAAACAGAACCTGCTTCATCTGTTTTTTCAAACAGGAACAAAACGAACCGATGCAAGTGTCAAACGAACCATAAATTGGCTTTTGCAGGTTCCTTGCCAGTTTTTGGCCGTCGACTTTAAGGAACTGCAACATAATGTGTGGTTTAAGTCAAACTGTAAGAATCATGTGTGTCTCAATCAGCTCAACAATCAGGACAAAAATTTGATAAAAATAGCTTCATAACCATGTCAGTATCGCAAACATTATTTGTCAAGCATATCCTGATCACAGATAGAGCGAGCTGAGAAGCTGCAGCTGGCAGGGGTGATCAGTGACAGGGACGGGGATTCTGGGAAATGTAGTCAGTATCTGTGAGTGAGTGTAGTTCAGAGTCCATGCTGAAGTGCCCTCTAGAGGATCTAACGCTCATTACAAGACTGTTTAATTCTATTGATTCTGGTGAAATATCAGCACTCTTGGAACTAAAATGACCAGCTGGAAACACTTACAATAAGGTCCCATTGGGTAATGAAGTTATTATTCTTTGTTAATAAAAATGCAACTGTTCATTATTTCGTGTCAGCTCAGGTCCATTAAATAATACTAACAGGTTTAACTTTTAATAATGCATTAGCATGTTGAAATTAACAGCAGTTAAGATGAACAAATGCTGTAGATGTATTGCTGTAAAAAACATGTAATCAAATGTTTATAATAAATAGCCTGTTAAGTATTTTAAGTGTTTGGTGCTGTGATGAACACCAGTGAAAACACAAATCTGAAAAGCTGTTTGAAATATTTAATTCTGTTCAGAAACAGAAATGTTTACGGGTTACCAGGGTAACAGCTGTATTTCTGTTGCTCCATCAGCGCCACCTGCTGTCAGAGAGTGAATGTGTGTTTTCATTCAGCGTCTCCTTCATTTGTTCCGCTGCTTCTCATCCGTGTGGAGCTTGTTTCAGAGTGCAACAATCGCATTCATTATTGATCTCATGCTGAACGGCTTTGTTAATATTTCTGATCTCGTCACGTTGACAGTTACGAATTACAGTGAATCTCAACTAAAAATAGTGAAATGAACAAAACTGGATCCCTAAATATTTATATTTAACGTTTCTATTGTAAAACAGCTGAGAAATATTAAATGTTGAGTTTATGTCGCACTTTATGACGAAGCGTCGCGCTGGAATTCATGATCATCATCAGCAGCTTCTGTGAACGTAAAGCCCCGCCTACTTTGATTTGATTGGTTGTTTCAAACATGTTGACATTAATGAGCGCTGAGAAGGTCGCTAATCTTGGCGTTGTTCAATATATCCGTACAGCACCAAAGTAGAGTTAATATTAGGCAGTTACGGAGTCGTGCCCTACACAAGTCCAAGAGAACGCATTCGACTCCAGATCTGGGCCCTTGAACACTGAACACTTCTACTGGCCGTATATTGAGGGTCTTCATGTGACAATCTTTTCTGACCTCAGCAGTCTGAGGGTGTTTTCAGACCTGAAGATCATCTGTGTGAACAACTGTCCTCTTATTGGTCAGAGTTTCCTCTGCGTCATCCGTCAAGATGACTGACAGGTTCGCTCCGAGAGCTTATTGTGGCTTGATTTGTAATTGTCAAGAAACACTGAATGTAGCCGTCATTCCCGCTGTTCAATTACGTACTACATTTATATTAATACCGTTTCAAACTCTGGATCTCCCAACACGGTCTAGTAGGCTGTGTGAGACACATTACGAATGTTATAACGCAGCTAGAACGGGAATCTCGGCATTGTTGGGAAAGCATTCTTGCACTGAGGAGCATCTTCACACAACATTTTAAGATGAAGAGCGGCTCTTTGGTTTTCAACTGCAGTTCCTCATGTGCTCATCACAGAATCAGACACTTCTGTATGTTACAACGCATTTCCTCATTTCCTGTTATGAATTACAATACCGTTTGATTCATTGGTTGTTCGGATCGGTTTCACAGCTGGAGCGAACTGCCCAAAGTTCACCTGCGATCGGGTCAAGACCACCTCGTTCAGGCGGTGTCGGAGTGATTGTTTTGGTGCGGATTCACATGTGCTTAAATGAACCGAACCGAGCGAGAAAACAGGTGTGAAACCCAATGTCTCACCCAAACATTTCTGCTCAGCTGGCTCAGTGGTCTCTCCTGTTGCAGGACTTTGACATGATCTGTAAGCCGAGGTCAAGCAATGAAGTGGTAGACCATCTCTCTTGGAACACTGAACATGCCATTATTGGGGGTCTTGACCCAGCAACGTGCCTCCCAAATTTGTTGGGCTTTTGTAATATGTATGTAGCGCCTCCTGCGATTTACAGGACGGATTCAAAAGGAAAGCGATCGTCAGCACCTCAGTGAGACTCTGAAACAGCTCGGCCCACCAAGTTGAACAGAAAGACCAAAAAGGTCGATTGAGAAGAGAGTCCGTCACCAGCTCGCTGTCCAGCGGTCCTTCCTTCCTCTATCCGGGGAAAACCAGGCACTGAATCCGATCCTTGAATCCTTGAAGTCGTCACTCCAGATCTCGGGGGATCGCCATCTTGTTCCACGCGGTAATGAATTCAGTCCATGTCATCGTCGTGTTTATGTGGAAAACTCAAAATAAAATTACTCAAAATCACTTCAGATCAAAGTAAATCCAGTTTTTCTAGGCGTTTTGTCTAGTTTTAAATCCAAATCTCGTGTTTCTATCAACTGAACGACACCTCACACTTTTTTAAAGGAGACATGACATTTAATGACAATGAGACAAATAAAATGAGATGATAAAAATACAAAAATAAAACACTTTTAAATCTCATGAACTGCTGAACTCAGTCATTGACGTGTTCAGTGTTTTAGTGACCCCTACTGGCTCACTACTGATTTTTCCTTCATTTCCTCTTTGTACTCACTCTGGGTTTCATGTATTTTAAATATGTTAAACATGTAAGCAATTGTTAAATGAAGCTGAAGCATGTCTGAAATGCTGTTAAAATGCTAAATTACTAAATGCCTAAATAATATGACTAAAATGTGTTGATTTTGAAGCATACGTATGAAGTGGAATCTTTATTTTTCAGTTTTTACAGTATGATGAAACCGCAGCGTTAACATGTGATGTGAATGTACGTCAAGTTGAGCCGTTTTGGGTCGGAGGCTCAATAACTGCAACTAAAAATCAAGCTGTCATTTCATGAGCTCCTGGAGGCCCTCTGGTGGCCAGAAGTGTGCATAAACTGTGTACAGAGGTGAGAGTATACGGTGTATACGGTGAGAGGCGTTGAACCCTGTTTTGTTTTTAGGCAGTTGAATATGAGTTTTAAATCAGGCCAGTAAAAACATTTTCAAGTCCTCCATAGACTCGACTGTCATTTAACAACGCTCGGTTCAGCCTTTGTGGCCTTTGAAGTCTGAGTCCTCTGAAGGATGCAGTCTGTATGTTTAAAGAATCTAAAAAGGCCCAAATACTCAGAAGTTATAGTTTTCATGACCAGCAGGTGGAGCTGTCTGTGGTTCAGATAACAGAGGTTAGTGACGTCCTCTGCATCACCCCAGGAGAGCTTCAGAAAAGTTAAACAGTTTAAAAAGTAGGTTTTTCAGAAAATTAAAAGGCAGAAACTGAAAACCACTGTATATGTTTGACTCAACATGAGCTCAGGAACCAGAGGAAAATCCTGCTTCTTGAACTGAAACATCTGAGAGATCTTTCAGTTCTAGAAATTGAAATGAACAAGAACAGTGACAAATACAGAAGGTGAACATCCTGAAACCAGTGCTATAAAAATGAACTGTTGATTCTGAATTTTCAATATAGTGATTTTGAACCCATAAAAGTCACTCACAGTAGACGGTAAGATAAAATGTCCTGACTTGGTCTCCTGCCCGTCCCTTGATGTTCACTTCATAAGGTCCAGAGTCTGTGGTTCTGCTGCTGTTGATGGTCAGAGATCCAGTCTGATGATCCAGCATCAGTCTGTCTATGACTGTGTAGTGTGACGTTTACCAGTTCGCCGGGACCAAGTTCGGCTCATACTAGTCGCCCCGCGCTGGCCAGGCAGGGTATGGTTCTCCGATATAGTGGCTCTAATAGACAGTTCTCCTTGGAAGATCTTTCACCCCCACCCGGAACTGTTGGAAGCTGTGGGCTTGGCCTCTGAGGGGGCCCAGCTCATAGACTCGTCAGCACCATCCTTCATTCAAGAGCTCCATCCACGAGGAAACTGTATGCTTTGAAATGCACATTATTTGTTTCCTGGTGCAGTGGTCACAAGTTGGACCCTGTTAGCTGCCCGGTTGGTCCAGTACTTGAGTTCCTTCAAGAGAAATTCACTGCAGGGCTGGCTCCCTCCACTTTGTAGGTTTATGTGGTGGCCATAGCGGCTTACCACATTCCTTTGGGTGGGTTATCTTTAGCGAGAGACCCACTAGTTACTCGCTTCCTTCGTGGCTCTTTGAGGCTGAGACCTGCAGTACACTCACGGGTGCTGCCTTGAGACTTGTCCTTAGTCCTCCAAGGTTTGACCCTGGCGCCATTCGAACCCATCGAGGAGGTGTCTTTCAAGTTCTTGACCCTGAAGACTATATTTCTCTTAGCTATCACTTATCTTAAGAGGATAAGAGATTTGCAAGCTTTGTCGGTGGCCTCGTCATGCTTGGGATCCTGACCAGGAATGAAATAATCTGCTATGCCCTGTCCGGGCATTGGATGCTTACGTCCACAGAGCTGCCCTGTGGCGTAAGAGGTCCCCAGCATCTAAGCAGAAGATGAGTAAGTGGATAGTCGAGGCTATTTCACTTTCCTATGAGTCTGCCGGACTACCGTCGCCTCTGACAGTTCGAGCCCATTCTACCCGAAGTATGGCTGCCTCTAAAGCTCTTCTCTTCGGAGTGTCTTTGTTAGACGTTTGTAATGCGCCCGGCTGGTCCTCGCCGCGCACATTAGCTCCACTGGAGATCTACTCTCTTCCTAGTGGCCTACGTTTCCCAATAGTTAGGCATTTGTCACTATGGCGACGTGGATATTAGCGTTCCCATTGCGTCAAACTTTCGAAGCACCTCAAAGTTCCCTAGAAAGGGAACATCTCGGTTATGACTGTAACCTGGTTTCCCTGAGAGGGAACGAGACGCTGCCATACTTCCGCCTACCAGCGATGACTTCAGACTTTGCGAAGCTGGCGTTTCGCTGATTTCAGTGTGCTTTATAGTTTCCTGGTCGTGACATCACCCACCTCTGACGTCGAGTCACGCCATTGGACGGATTTCACATGTGCTTCATGAAGCGTTCCCATTGCGACAAACTTTCAACGCAGCGTCTTGTTCCCTCTCAGGGAACCCAGGTTACAGTCGTAACCGAGATGTTTTCTGATGGCAGTGACGCGAAAACTTTACTAATCAATGATTGGCTCTTTCATTCAGAAGGCGGGGCTTATTCACCATATTGGGCGTGGCACCATCTTCCTATATATGAAGTCTTTGTCTTTGCACAAAATATGGAGGAAGAACAGGCTCCTCACATGACAGGATATTCCTGAAAATATCTCTGAATCTCCCAGTCATTTCAATCCCTGAGGTTCTGCAAACACACACTTGATCTAATGTCTACTTTTTCTTTGCATTTTTCTATTTCTAGGTGCTGATGTGACAAAGATGGAGGAAAGTGAAGGGGAACGGTGCACTTGTGTTGTTGAGACTGCCATAAGTCGCGCGATGGGTGGTGACAGGACAATCAAAGACAGATGGGGCAGGAAGAGCCTTACAATCCGTAGTCCCAGTATTAAACCTGCTGGAGGTCATTCACATGGTGAGTAGTTAACTTGTGATTGACCCAGACTGCTGACTGGACCTGTCTGTCTTCTGATAGACCTGTGAATGAAACAAAATGATCATTTGTATGAACACTAAACCGTTGGAAAGTTTGCAGACGCCCCCTGCTTGAGAAGAACTATTGTTTTAGACCTCTTTGTTTCTAGTTTTCATGTGACCATCATTTCTAATAAATGTCATTATCTAGTTCATCTGTGATTGTTGTTAAAACAGGACCAGATGGAAAACCTCCTCAAAATGATCTGAAAGAGCTGAAAGAAGGTGAGATTCTGCTCAAAACAAGATCATGATCTGATGTGTGTGATGGAGCTTCATTCAGATGTCAAACACCATTTCACACTCATATATTCAAAAAATCCTCTGAACACGAGCTTCCAGATAATCATTAATGAATGTAATTGAATAAAAAATGTTTGCACTGAGAGAAATGGTGTCAAAAAATCAATCAAAACTTTACTGTTGAGTTTGCATGTTCTAGAAGGTGCGTGAATGAGGGCGTTTACACGACGACGATGTATAAAAACATAATATAATCCCAAAAAGACTGTATAATGTATGTTCATTTTCAAAAGCTTGTGTTTTCAGGCCTCAAAACTCTGTTGTGAACAGCTGAAACGCATAAAAAGTTTTCGAACAATAGGCTATTGATAATATATTGTTAAATTATTTTGAACATTCAATTTTTAATGGTAAGTTGATGGTAAATTATTGACGTTCATTTTGATTTCTCATGAACGACTTCAGAAATTCTCTCTTATCTCAGTTTCCGTGATTGTCTCCGTTTCCTTCCAGAATCAGGAGAAGAAACACCTTCTATGAACCAAACAGACGAGGATGGAGACGATGAGCAGTAGAAGAAGAGATAAGACACGCCCACCAGTGTCAATCACTGTGACATCATCAGCATTTCAGCTCTCTTTATAAGCTTCTAGAAACCATGCAGTGAAAGTGAGAAACGAGTCCGTGTCGTTTGAGCTGTTCAAAGCTTCTTTGGGTTTAGATGAACAGGGAAATGTGTTGCTGGAAACCTGCCATATATAATTGTATTAATGTTTCACTAGTGTTACTCTCAACACAACACTAACTTGACTCCTACAGCTTGGATTTTGATCATGGACAATGACTGTTAGAAATATCACGTACATTTTTAAAGATGTGTTTTACCACAGCAGGACCCCATTCACTTATTATTTCCTATAATGAAAGCCAATGGGTCTCCTTTACTAATAATTGTGTGAATTATTTCATATTTGTACGCACAGAAGAACTTCTCGTGAAAATCTCAGCTGTGAAACCTTTAACTATAACGCAGCTCTTCTTACTCTTGAACTGGAAATAATGGAATGTATTTACTAGGAAATTAAATTGTATTATTTCATATTTGTATTATATAATTTCACATTGGCTATGAGGCTAAATTATACAATTAATGCAACATACTCCTTTTACAGTTATAGCCGTGTTGTGCTAATATAACTCCTTTACACGATTATAAGGCCGTGAAATCTGTTTTTGTGTAGAAAACATTTACTTGAACATTTTGAAAGACATTTTTGTAATGTTTTTGGCTATTTTTTGTGTTTTTTAAATGTTTAAAAATGGTGTATATTTTTGGCTTTTTTGTATTACAAAATGAAAAACAAGAAATTTGTAAGTCAGAAATTTCCATGTATGAGCTTTATGTTTTTTTCCCCAAACCCTCCGATGCTCTTCCTGGACTGTTTTATTTCCTGTTTCACTTGTGCTTGGTGTTTTGATTCTGTTCCCGCCACTCGTTTGTCTCCATCATTAGTTCATTCCCTCCAGCTGTGTCCTGTTAATTACCTTGTGTTCCACCTGTACATATTCCCTGTGTTTTCCCTCAGTCCTTGTCCGTTCACCGTTATTGTAAAGACGTGTTCTGTGTTCATTTCCTTGTATTCCATTAAAAGTCATTGTTTGAATGTTCTCCGTGCTTCCCGGACTGAGGCATAGTGAAGAAACCCTGTGAAGACATCGAGAAGGCTCTCAGCAAGGAAGGACATGCAGATATCTGTGGAATGGAAATGGCAGAGGAGATCCCTAAACGTCCACCGTTACCATCAAAAAACACAGCCATGGAGGTTCTGAAATTTCTTCACCAGAAGCAACTGCAGGAGATGTGTCCAAACCTCTGGATTGCTCTGAGAATTGCATTACCCTGTCAGTAACCACAGCAGCTGCTGAGAGAAGTTTCTCAAAACTGAAGCTTATAAAGGCCTCCAAGTGTCTAGAACCGGCTCTGCTTAGATGTTATATGAATATGGTCCCTGGAGCACAAGTGTTATCAGCTGGCATTGTCAATGGACATTTAAGAGTGCAAGTTGAACTATTATTAACAATGGAAAGATGGGGCTTATTAGTATGTCACAATATCACCTTGTTTGGTCTTTTTCTGTTTTGTATCATTTCCAGCCAGTCTGTCATCATAGTAATGATAATAATAATAATAACTTACATTTATATAGCGCTTTTCTGGGTACTCAAAGCGCTTTACTTATGGAGGGGGAATCTCCTCAACCATCCCCAATGTGCAGCATCCACCTGGATGATGCGACGGCAGCCATATTGCACCTGAATGTCCATCACACACCAGCTGATTGGTGGAGAGGAGACAGAGTGATGAAGCCAATCAGTGTATGGGGATGATTAGGAGGCCATGATGGACAGAGGCCTACTACATTTACATTTACATTTATTCATTTAGCAGACGCTTTTATCCAAAGCGACTTACAAGGGGAGCAATTAGGGGTTAGGTGCCTTGCTCAAGGTCCGGGCCGTATCCAGGTCAGATGGAGAACCTGCGCCTCTACATGACCACAACACAGCCCTGAAGTGTCAGCAGAGACTGTGTGAACTAGCTCATCCCTTGTGAGGGCCTTACTGATGCATCAGCCAGTAGCACAGTTCCCCAACAAACCGTTGGTAATACACAGACTAACAGGTCTTTGAGGGTCAGAATTCTAGCTGATAGACAGGTGTTCAAATACTTATTTGCAGCTATATCATACAAATAAATAGTTAAAAAATCATACATTGTGATTTCTGGATATTTTTTTTAAAGATTATGTCTCTCACAGTGGACATGCACCTACGATGACAATTTCAGACCCCTCCATGATTTCTAAGTGGGAGAACTTGTAAAATAGCAGGATGTTCAAACACTTATTTTCCTCACTGTATGTTCATCAGCTCTGTGAATTGTCATCCAACTTTCCATTTGATGACGAAGTCGCACTACAAGACATTTTTCGTTTTGGTGTCAACGAACCTATTAAGTCACGATTGCCAGAAGGAACCTTCAGTTGCAGCTTAAAGGACAGCTGATCGTCCAGAGTCACAGCATGTCTCAGCTGATCGTCCAGAGTCACAGCACGTCTCAGCTGATCGTCCAGAGTCACAGCACATCTCAGCTGATCGTCCAGAGTCACAGCACGTCTCAGCTGATCGTCCAGAGTCACAGCACGTCTCAGCTGATCGTCCAGAGTCACAGCACGTCTCAGCTGATCGTCCAGAGTCACAGCACGTCTCAGCTGATCGTCCAGAGTCACAGCACGTCTCAGCTGATCGTCCAGAGTCACAGCACGTCTCAGCTGATCGTCCAGAGTCACAGCACGTCTCAGCTGATCGTCCAGAGTCACAGCACGTCTCAGCTGATCGTCCAGAGTCACAGCACGTCTCAGCTGATCGTCCAGAGTCACAGCACGTCTCAGCTGATCGTCCAGAGTCACAGCACGTCTCAGCTGATCGTCCAGAGTCACAGCACGTCTCAGCTGATCGTCCAGAGTCACAGCACGCCGCAGCTGATCGTCCAGAACCAAGCCAAGTCATCGTTGATCATCGGGAACCAAGCCAAGTCACCGCTGATCATACAGTTCCTCAGCCACGATGTAAGCACAAACTGCGCCGAAAGAAGGCCTTGGCAGCCAAGCAGCACGGTTGCTGTCTGCATTATGATGGCCGACCAAAAGAGACCTGCAGAGCTTGTGACTTGTGACAGAGTACCCTGAGTCCGCTCCAGCGCTCCACGAAACTGTCTCTGCAGATCTCCCAGAGCCACGTCACGTCTGTGCAGACCTCCCAGAGCCTCATCACATCTACGCGAATCTCATCACATCTACCTGCCCAGCCACCAGTGACTCACACCATGCCTGCCATACAGCCAACAACGGGTTACATTATACCTGCCCCGCCATGGATGCTTCATGTCACGTCTGGCCAGCAGACAGCGGCTCAAACTCTTCATGTCATGCCTTCTAGTCCTGGGCTATCAGAAAATACAGCCATCGTTATGATGGCCATGGCCATTTTGTGTGTGTGTGTCTGCACACACAGCGGCACCAGCCCCTGAGCCTCCAGAAGAGGGTGCCTCTGAGTCAGTTTCTGAGCATACTGGTACAAATCAAGAGGGCGCTACCGAGTCAGTCCTTGAACCCGTCAGAGCAGCCATGGAGGACTTTCCAGTAAACCCCAAATCAAGTCTTGTGCCAGTCCTTGAAATCCTACAGGATATATCTAAACTCGTGTCTGAGCCTGTTCCCCAAAGAATCATGCTCCCTGCCAATGAAGTCAGGGTTCCTGCAAGTTCTGTCTGCTTCGATACGACCGCAGTGGTCGCACCAGAGTTTCCTGTCAGTTCTGAAATGATCACAGAGATCGTACCAGAATTCCCTGTCTGTCTTGATGCGACCACGGAGGTCGTCCCTGAGTTTCCAGTATGTCCAAATATGACCACGAAGGTCACCCATGAACTTCCTGCCTGTTCAGATATAACCACGGAGGTCATCCATGAAATTCCTGATGGCCCTGAGACAACCACGGTTGACACTTATGAACTTTCTGTCTGCTCTGATATGCCAGAGTACCCTTTCTGTCTGCTCATCAATAAACCAGCTGTCTGTCCTGACATACCCTGAGTTCTCTGCCAGTTTTCTTATCGAGCAAACAGGTCTGTGGATGATGCAGTCAACATGGGACTGCACTACATTCTGCTCTCCATCTGTCAGTGGATCAGCAGCTTCCTGACAGACAGGCAGCAGCTACTGAGACACAACTAGGGAAAAATCCCATCCAACTCCCACCCCTTACAAAAGATTACTGCAGTTTTTTAGAAGTAATACTACAGTTCCCTTTCAGGGGAACTCGCGCTGCGTCGAGAGTTTGACGCAATGGGAACGCTCTGCGTGAATGCGTCGTGAAGCACTTGTGAAATCAGTCCAATGGCGTGACGGAAGGAGGGTGACGTCATGACCAGGAGGCTATAAAGCACACCCAGACCAAACAATGTCAGCTTCTGTGCCTTCAGCAAGCGCTCTATGTGAATTGTCTCTGTCTA
This sequence comes from Opsariichthys bidens, assembly GCA_037194245.1. Lineage (NCBI taxonomy): Eukaryota > Metazoa > Chordata > Actinopteri > Cypriniformes > Xenocyprididae > Opsariichthys > Opsariichthys bidens. The sequence continues at coordinate 36,721,886 of CM074277.1, read as the reverse complement.
TTTATTGTTGTTTGTCCACAAGCATATCTGTATCTAGACAGGAGTTTAATGGCGAGCAAACCGCAACTGAATCGCGTGTTTCTTGCTAAGAGTGGGGATACACGTGATTTATGCGTTGTTTGTTGGGAGTGGAGCATAAACATTGACGAGCCGACGTGTTCATTCATAAAAATGTCCCGAAGGGTTTACTATCTTCGGGTGTGTTTGGCTCCGCTCCACGAGGGAATATAAATCTAACGCAAGGCTCTGATCTCGTGTTTGCCGAGGCAGCACGTGGATTATGTTTTGCAACAAAGATCAATAAAGAATAATAGCGATCTCGCGTTTGCTGAGGCAGCGCGTAGATTTCTTGTCTGCAATATGTGACTTGGATCTCGCGTTTGCTGAGGCAGCGCGTAGATTTCTTGTCTGCAATATGTGGCTCGGATCTCGCGTTTGCTGAGGCAGCGCGTAGATTTCTTGTCTGCAATATGTGGCTCGGATCTCGCGTTTGCTGAGGCAGCGCGTAGATTTCTTGTCTGCAATATGTGGCTCGGATCTCGCGTTTGTTGAGGCAGCGCGTAGATTTCTTGTCTGCAATATGTGGCTTGGATCTCGCGTTTGCTGAGGCAGCGCGTAGATTTCTTGTCTGCAATATGTGGCTTGGATCTCGCGTTTGCTGAGGCAGCGCGTAGATTTCTTGTCTGCAATAATATGTGGCTCGGATCTCGCGTTTGCTGAGGCAGCGCGCAGATTTCTTGTCTGCAATAATATGTGGCTCGGATCTCGCGTTGGTTGAGGCAGCGCGTAGATTTCTTGTCTGCAATAATATGTGGCTCGGATCTCGCGTTTGTTGAGGCAGCGCGCAGATTTCTTGTCTGCAATAATATGTGGCTCGGATCTCGCGTTTGCTGAGGCAGCGTGCAGATTATGTGCCCGCAATTCATTATATATATATATATATATATATATATATATATATATATATATTTGGAGGGAACTGAGCAGACGGGACTTTCCCTTTCTCTCTTTCCCTATGACTGCATGCAGACTATACCAGCTTTATTCTTTTTGTATCTCATGTCAGAAGAATTAAACTCATCTGATTTTTGGATGCCTGTTTTATTCACTATAGTCAGCCTTTTCTTTCAGACCGTTCTACTTGTCTGGTTGATTTTGGCTGAATTCAATTCTGAGGAATTGAATGGTGAAGGGATGCTCGCCCCTCTGAGGAGGGTCTCAAAGCAATCAGTTCGGCTGTTCCCTGCCGGTTCGCCGATTCAGGGCACCAAATTGGTTGCTTGAGCATTACCAGAGACCAGTCTGAGAGGCTGGTTCTCTTGGCCTCCGGGGGGGAAGTGGTTAACACCTCACATTACGGTGCCCATTTCCCTTCCGTACCATCGAGGGGCCATCCTGCCAACCCCGCCACCTCGTGTGCGTCGGGACGCAGTGGTCTCCGGGGGGCCCATATCTCAGTGTCCGCCCAGAAATGTAGCGGCACTAGGATGTTCGCCCCCTCTGATGAGGGTTCCATGTATTGGCTACACAAGTTGTGCCGTAGACCAGTCTTGAGAGGCTGGTACTCTAGGGTACAATAGTCTTCTGGGGTAAGATGGACCTGAGGGCCATGTTTACCTCTAAGAAGGCTGCACGAGGGCAGTCCTCTCCGGGGAGAAGTGGTCAACACCTCATCATACAGTGCCCATTTTTTCCTCGGTGCCCTCAGGGGGGCCGTTCTGCCAACCCTGCCACCTCGTGTGCTTCAGGGCGCAGGGGTCTCCAGCGAGCCCATATCTCAGTGTCCGCCTGATAGCGGTGCTGGGATGCTTGCTCCCTCTCAGTAGGGTCCCGGAGCAGTCAGCTCGGTTCTTCCTGCCGGTTCGCCGTTACAGGACACCGAATTGATCGTTCGGGGAGCACCAGAGGCCAGCCTCGAGAGGCTGGTTCCCTTAGTAGAATTTCTGGCAGCGTGAAGCTACTGCCAGATATTTCTCGTTGGGTCCTGCATACAATCAGAAGCGGGATTGCCACCCAGTTCAGGTCGCGCCCGCTCGCCCGATTTATGGGGACCCCGCCAGTAGTGGTGGACCCCAGGCAGGCTCTGGTAATGGAACAGGAGGTAAAAACTTTGTTGGGGAAGGAAGCCTTAGAGCATGTACTTCCACTCGACAGGGAGTCCGGTTTCTACAGCCGGTATTTTATCATTCCATAGAAGGATGGGTGGTTGCGTCCCATTTTGGATCTGCGTCTTCTGAACCAGTCAGTTATGAAGCTCAGATTCAAAATGTTAACCTGGAGGCAGATCATGTCACAGATCAAGTCTGAGGACTGGTTTGTCACAATAGATCTCAAGGACGCATACTTTATCCATCCTTCCGCAAACACAGGAAGTACCTGAGGTTCACTTTTGGGGGCAAAGTGTACCAATAGCAGTTTCTTCCGTTTGGTCTAGCTCTTCACCCTGCACTTTCACCAATGTATGGACGCAGCGCTGGCTCCGCTGCGTCTGCAGGGCATTCGTGTTCTCATTACATTGATGACTGGCTTTTCTAGCTCAGTTACGTCAGTTGGCGGTTCGTCATTGAGATGTCGTTCTCGCTCACATAAGAAAGTTGGGGTTGAGGTTGAACGCCGAGAAAAGTGTGCTTTCTCCAGTACAGAGGACCATTTTTCTGGGCGTGGTTTGGGACTCTGTTGCGATGCGGGCGCAGCTTTCGCCTGCTCGCACAGAACCTATCCTTTCTACCGTAAACCGAATAAAGCTAGGCCTGTCACTCTCTGTGAAGCAGTTCTAAGACTGTGGGGTCTGATGGCAGCAGCGTCCAACGTGATACTTTTGGCCTGTTGTACATGAGACCTCTGCAGTGGTGGCTCAGGACCAGGGTGTTTTCTCCGAGGGGAAATCCATTTCACATTATCAAGGTCACGCAGCAGTGCCTACGTGCTTTGGTTATGTGGAAGAAGCCCTGGTTCCGATCCCAAGGTCCCGTGCTGGGAGCTCCGTGCCGTCGCAGTATGCTAACGGCGGATGCTTCCCTTACGGGTTGGGGTCCGATCCTGGAGGGTCGTTCGACTCTGGGTATGTGGAAGGAGCACCATCTTTCCTGGCATTGCAATTGCCTGGAAAATGTTGGCTGTCTTTCTTGCTCTGAAGAATTTCCTCCCATACCTCAGGGGTCACCATGTGCTCGTCCGGTTAGACAACACATTGGTGGTCGCCTACACGAGTCACTAGGCGGGTTTGAACGCCGAGAAAAGTGTGCTTTCTCCAGTACAGAGGACCATTTTTCTGGGCGTGGTTTGGGATTCTGTTGCGATGCGGGCGCAGCTTTCGCCTGCTCGCACAGAACCTATCCTTTCTACCGTAAACCAAATAAAGCTAGGCCAGTCACTCACTGTGAAGCAGTTCTAAGACTGTGGGGTCTGATGGCAGCAGCGTCCAACGTGATACTTTTGGCCTGTTGTACATGAGACCTCTGGAGTGGTGGCTCAGGACCAGGGGGTTTTCTCCAAGGGGAAATCCATTTCACATTATCAAGGTCACGCAGCAGTGCCTACGTGCTTTGGTTATGTGGAAGAAGCCCTGGTTCCGATCCCAAGGTCCCGTGCTGGGAGCTCCGTGCCGTCGCAGTATGCTAACAACGGATGCTTCCCTTACGGGTTGGGGTCCGATCCTGGAGGGTCGTTCGACTCGGGGTATGTGGAAGGAGCACCATCTTTCCTGGTATTGCAATTGCCTGGAAATGTTGGCTGTCTTTCTTGCTCTCAAGAATTTCCTCCCATACCTCAGGGGTCACCATGTGCTTGTCCGGTTAGACAACACATTGGTGGTCGCCTACACGAGTCACCAGGGGGTTTGCGTTTGCGTCCACTCTGCGTCTGGCGCACCAAATCCTCCTGTGGTCCCAGGGGAAGCTGCTTTTACTCAGGGCAGCTTATATCCCTGGGGTCCAGAATTTGGGAGCAGACATCCTGTCGAGGCAGGGGCTGAGGCCCGGGGAATGGAGACTCCACCCTGACGTGGTGGAGCTCATATAGGTGCAGATGTGGCTGAGGCTGTGTCTGTACACTTTTCCCTGTTTGTTTTACTCCTGGGAGGTCTGGAGAGCGGTGTTGTTGAGTTGGCCTCTGAGGGGACCAAACTCATAGACTTGGGTCGCCCAACTGAGGTTGTGAGACCACGCTACTCCAGAGCTCCCTGCACAAGGAAACTTGCAGAAATCGTCAGCTGGATCCAGTTATTGCCCAGTTGGTACAGTGCTGTGAATTCTGCTGATTTGATTCTCTGCAGGATTATCCCCCTCCACTCCAAAGGTTATGTGGCGGCCTAGCTGCTTACCACACACCTTTTGAGTGGTGTCTTTGGGGAGAACTCCACTAGTGTTTCCTTTGTGTTGTGTCTGATCAGGAGGAGTATGGCCCAGTTGTTTGTCTTAGGTGTGCTCGCTGAATTCACACAAGACAGGCACTGGTCAGTATGGCTGCGTGGGTATAGTCGTTCCCATTGCGTCAAACTCTCGACGCAGCGCGAGTTCCCCTGAAAGGGAACGTCTCGGTTACGACTGTAACCTTAGTTCCCTGAAGAGGGAACGAGACGCTGCGTCGCCCTCCATACTTCCGGCATGCCTGTGATCGACTTGCTTCGGCATATCAGAAGCTGACATTGTTTGGTCTGGGTGTGCTTTATAGCCTCCTGGTCATGACGTCACCCTCCTTCCGTCACGCCATTGGACTGATTTCACAGGTGCTTCACGACGCATTCACGCAGAGCGTTCCCATTGCGTCAAACTCTCGACGCAGCGTCTCGTTCCCTCTTCAGGGAACTAAGGTTACAGTCGTAACCGAGACGTTTTTGTTACATATAGAAAAATGCAGTTTTTTGGACACGAAAAAACTGCAGTATTGCAGTATAACTTAAAATGTCTGTAGTTTTACTGGAGTACAATTCTACTGCAATACATCTAAAGTACTAGTAAAATAAAACTGCAATACAACTGCAGTCTTACTGCAATACAGCTGGTATAATACCATGGTAGTGGTCCACAGCTTTTACTTTCTGCACAGTACTACTGTACCACAGCTGGAGTAATGTAGTATGAGTGGAAGGTTTCTACAGGCATTTCAGTATCACTGAACTGCAGTTATACTGTTTTTATACTTCATTATATTGTACAACTTTCAGTTGTACTTCATTTTACTGCAGCTGTACTTATAGGTACTACAGTTTTACTGCTGTTGAACTTCAATGTACTGCAGTTGTACTGTGATAATACTTCATTATACTGCAAATCTATGGTTGTGCTTAATTAAACTGCAGTTATACTACAGTTCTACTTCAATATACTGCAGTTCTTTTTTGTAAGGGACGCCATCAGCACTGGCTCCCCCCAAGGGTGCGTTCTCTCTTTCAAAAGAAAGATTGCCATCAAAGGTCTCTTCTACACTTCTCAGTTTCTCCAGATGAAAAGACCAAGATAAACTCACATGTGTTTCAACTAGAGTTTTAAAAGAGTTATTTTGCTCAGATTCGCCAAAATACCAAAGTCTGCAATAAAAGCAAAACATCTGATTATGAACTAATTTCTAATCACATTTCCCAAAGTCAAAAACTTTCTGGTAACCAGTAGATATTTCTCTAAATGAACGATTACATTTACAGGTTACTGTATGTTTGCATTAATGTTCAGGCAAACATTATACATGTGATTTACTGGCGTTTGAGTCGAATGAACCTGCAATGGTTTTTCTCTTTTATTTTCTCTGTTCAATCATCAGTGTGTCTGGTTTGATCTGGATGAACAGCTTCTGCTGGATGTTTGTGGTTGATTCTCGTGTCAGCAGTTTGTGGCTGAAGTGTTTCTTCATTTTCTCTCCTGCTAATCAGAAGCTCACAATCTTCCACTCCACACGAAACATCTTTACACTGAAATAACGTGAATCCATCAACAGTCAAATAAGAGTCACAGGTCAGAGGTGAAATATGATTGACAGCTCACAGCACTAAATAACACTCCAGTAGATCCAGATATCTAATCCAGTATTTCACTCTTCTGCTGTTAGTTTTCGTTCAGGCCCAGAATTCATTTGAAAATGTAAGATTAGCAAAAGCTTGTTGATGTTCGTGATGTTGAAGGAGACGGATGTGTGAGCGGAAACTAACTGATGTTGGGGGAGGATTCACACACGAGCAGATAAATATCACAGTTCAGTGTTTCACATCAATCTGAGGCTTTCACACATTTTAAGAGTCACTATCGTGGGCTTTTCAGTGAAGCGATGAAGAAAATGTTTCTCAAGTTGGTTTTGCTCTGTTTGTGGCGTCTGGTTGGTGAGTTTTAAATGTGTTTTCATGACTTCAGTTGTTTCTGTTCTGGTACCATGTGATCAATTACTGCTTAAATTAAAGCTTTAATCTGTGAAAAACTCTGTTCTTCAGGAGTGTTTGGTATTTCAGAAGTGTTTGTGAATGAAGGAGATTCATTCACTATAAACTCTGATCTTACTGAGATGAAGCGTTATGATCTGATTCAGTGGAGGTTTAGAGATAAAGACACTTTAATAGCTGAAATCAATAAACAGGACGACAGAATCACTGTATATGATGATGTTCTTGATGGGAGATTCAGAGACAGACTGAAGCTGGACAATCAAACTGGATCTCTGACCATCACAAACACCACAATGAAACATGCTGGACGTTATGAACTATGGATCAACAATAAGTGGGTTAATTTCTATCTCACTGTCATTGGTGAGTTCAAAAAGGTTTTAACCTGTTTTTTAATGACAAAATTGAAATGAATTCATTCACCATTTAGTTTCTTTTTGCTGTTTATGATCTTGTTTATTTCAAATTTAAATGTTAATTGAATAAATCATTATAATATGTTTATCTGTGACAAACTCTGTTTCAGTGTCAGTGACGGAGGGAGATTCAGTCACTCTAAACTCTGATCTTACTGAGATGAAGGATAATGAAGAGATTCAGTGGATGTTTGGAGATGAAAACACTTTAATAGCTGAAATCAATAAACGGTTCGACAGAATCACTGTATATGATGATGTTCTTGATGGGAGATTCAGAGACAGACTGAAGCTGAACAATCAAACTGGATCTCTGACCATCACAAACTTCACAATGAAACATACTGGACGTTATGATCTAAACATCAACAATAAGTGGGTTAATTTCTATCTCGCTGTCATTGGTGAGTTCAAAAAGGTTTTCACCTGTTTTTTAATGACAAAATTGAAATGAATTCATTCACCATTTAGTTTCTTTTTGCTGTTTATGATGTTGTTTATTTCAAATTTAAATGTTCAACCATTTAATTTAATAAATCATTTTAATCTGTTTATCTGTGACAAACCCTGTTTCAGCGTCAGTGACGGAGGGAGATTCAGTCACTCTAAACCCTGATCTTACTGAGATGAAGGATGATGATGTGATTTGGTGGAAGTTTGGAGATAGAAAAAACACTTTAATAGCTGAAATCAATAAACAGGACGACAGAATCACTGTATATGATGATGTTCTTGATGGGAGATTCAGAGACAGACTGAAGCTGAACAATCAAACTGGATCTCTGACCATCACAAACACCACAATGAAACATGCTGGAGATTATGGCCTATTGATCAAAAGTTTCAGAAGGAGATTTCATACTCATCTCACAGTCTACGGTGAGTTAAACATCAGTTTCACGTGTTTTATTTATTACAGCTGGATCTAAAGAAGAATCTTATCATGACTAATTAGTTCAAATTACTAATTCTCTTACTTTTACATGAACAGCAGGTTTATATTGAACTTTCTATGAAATTGTTTGACTTTGTTCCTCTGGATGTTTCCTGAAGATCTTCATTCGTCCTCATTTGTCTTTATTCTCTCATGTTTTCCAGCTCGTCTGCCTGTTCCTGTCATCAGCAGTAACTCTTCTCAATGTTCTTCATCATCATCATCATGTTCACTGGTGTGTTCAGCTGTGAATGTGAGTCATGTGACTCTCTCCTGGTACAAAGGAAGCAGTTTATTGTCCAGCATCAGTGTGTCTGATCTCAGCATCAGTCTCTCTCTACCTCTGGAGGTGGAACATCAGGATAAAAACACCTACAGCTGTGTGCTGAACAATCCCATCAGCCACCAGACTCAACATCTGGACATCACTCAACTCTGTCACACATGTTCAGGTACGGCAGCGCTGATGATATCAGTGTTTATTGACTGAGCTGATCTCAGTTTGATGTTTTTACTCCTCAGACTCTGTCCACTGTTGTGGTCCTACTGAAGCTGTGATCCGATTGGTCCTCTCTGCTCTGGTGGGCGTGGCTACTGTCCTTATTGTGGTTTATCACGTCAGATCCGGAAGAGCTGAACGAGATCAAGCACAGATTCACACATCAGGTCCATGATTGATGTCATTTCTCACACATATATTAATATTGGTGAGATTTATTCATTTATGGCTTCACATGTTCATCTTTTTCAGGAAGGGCTTAAATCTAAAGCAGAACGCTGAACTTTAAAGATTCTTCAAGTGTGTTTTTGTCATAATAAATGCTGATGATTATTTGAGCTTCTGCTCTCTCAGTGTCAGATTGTAAAAATCTTATTTGTGAGGCTTTATAGTTTATATTTCTCTCAGAGACACACAGATCTCACTTTACTTCTACTGCTGTATATTGTTCATGTGTATTTTACACTGTTGTTGGACGGATCAAGTTTAAATATCATGCGAGTGGATAGAGTCGTGGAAAAGCTGTTGTTTGAGCTTTTGTCCGGACGCTAAACAACGGTGTGTGACATGTGAAGGAGGCCAGAAGGAGCCAATAACATACAAAGTTGCTTAAAGTCGCTGAACGAGTGTGGAGAAAATCTTAATATATTCAAAAATATTGCTATGACTGTCTTTTAAAAAAAATTGTATTGCATGTATTTGTTTCTAATGGACCTTGAGTCTGGAAATAAAGTTGAAATTGAAATGAAATGAATGTGTCTGACGAAGTTCTGAAGTGAATTAATGTAGATTTTCAGAAAAACCTGTTGAACCATTGCATGCTTCATTATCTGAGACCTTTGTCTGCAAATATATCAGTTTATAATAATGTGTTATTAAATAATAAAAAATAACCTCTAAAACTTGTTTTGTGCCTTATCTCGAGAATCAGTGAGATTAAGTTTGTTAGAATTTCATGTGCGTTTTTATTTATGTCAAAACAAAAATACAAGGAAGCAGAAAAAGAACTGCAGCGTCACAGTAAAATGGCGACACCTATTGGCAAACGCCTCCCTAGGGAGGTGTTCCGGGCATGTCCCACCGGGAGAAGGCCCCGGGGAAGACCTAGGACACGCTGGAGAGATTGTGTCTCTCGGCTGGCCTGGGAACGCCTCGGTGTCCCCCGGAAGAGCTGGAGGAAGTGTCTGGGGAGAGGGAAGTCTGGGAATCTCTGCTTAGACTGCTGCGCCCGCGACCCGGCCCCGGATAAGCGGTGGAAAATGAATGAATGAATGAAAGAATTTTTAACACACTGAAAACAAAACACTGGTCTTGTATATTAAAATGGTGTTGAAAAATCTGGGATTTTTATTTGACAAAGCTTTTAAATTTCAATAAATGCTCTTGTCTTATCCAGCTTTTTCCACTTGAAACTTCTGACTAAAGTCAAGACATTTCTCTCTTTTAAGGACCTTGAGAAAGTCACTCATGTCTTTATTTTTCAAGGCTTGATTATTATAATTCTCTGTATGTAAAAGTTAGTCAGACAGTGTTGTCACGTTTGCATGTTCCTCCTGTTTTATCTTCTTTGGTCTCCAGTTGGTTCTGAATAGAATTGAAGCTTCTGTTTGTTTTCAAGTCTTTAAATGGGTTGGCTCCACCTTACATCGCAGACCTTCTAAAACATCTTCTAGATCTCTCAGGTCCTCAGATCAGCTGCTTCTGGTTGTTTCTAGATTAAAGCTCAGGAGTGACGGATCTTCTCAGTCGCTGCAGCTCGACTGAGATCTTTTACCCTTCCATGTTAGAGCGCCTCCTACTAGATCTAGCTCTAAAAGTCGGTTAAAAACTCATTTATTATCTCAGGCTTTTAAGAATAAACTATGTTTCTGTTCAGATCTCTTAATATGAAGATTATTGTTCCTCATCAGATGTCTGAGTGACTCAATGTCCAGTATCAGGAATAATACAGTACGATCTGTACGAAACACGACACAACAAGAATAAACGGAGCATGTTCAAATGAACTCTTTCCAGACTAATTCCACTGAATGTCTTTAGAGAAAATACAGATATGTTTACCTGTGAGAAGTGAAGAGAGAATGATCAGTCCCAGCAGACACAGATCACACTTATCAGCCATTTTCTGTTTCTGTCAGTCTTTCTCTTCATCATATAGTTACAGCTCTTCCTTTAATCGTCATCAGCTCCTCCTGTGGTTGAGAACTTCCTCTGATCTCACCAATCGAGTGTTTAGTCCTGAAGATACAGCTCTGCATTTCACTGACCGTCACTAAAGTCAAGACAAGAAGTGATCAGAAGATCTCTGCTGTGAAACTGTGTTCACTTTGAAACGCTCTGGAACAGAAAGTGAGCTGAACTGGACAGTGACGTCCAGAAACCAACCAAGTCCGTAAGAAAGGATTATGTTTGGCACTGAACAAAGAGCTTTGAATGAACACTTCCACACAAATCAAAATCAACATGTTTTTCCTCTCATTGTTGCTGCTGATTATTTGAACTTCAACATAATGTCTAAGTGAGATGTTTTGTCATTGACACATTCTTTTTGCATCTCATCACCAATAACAGATCACTGAACAATTAGTTAATAGTCATGTTCCTCAACAAGTAAAGTCATCACATGACGGTGTTTCATCTGTGTGTTGCTCTGTTCACTGTCTTCACATGTTCACAGGCTTCACATGTTCACTGCCTTCACATGTTCACAGGCTTGAGCTTGAAGACATTATAAATCGGAGGGTTTTTTTGCATGTGCAAACCACACATTCACAACCTTCAGAACTGAAGCAGTTTAAATGAGCGGATGTATCAAGATCACACGTCATCTACATATAGCTAGAGGTACAATCAGTATTTTGCAACTATTGCAAAGACTTTTGTATGATACTGAATGTTGTTTGACCACAACATTAAACATTTCTTCTTATTAAAGAAACCCACTCCTATCAGTCCAAACTGGGTTCAGACATGATCTCAGAAGATCTCAGTTTCTGTTCTTTCTTTAGGTGTGTTTCTTTAATGACCTTTGTGGTTTCACACTCAGCAGAAACATGTTTCCAGACCTCAACTGTGAGCTCACCGCTCTGAAAATACCACAGAAAACGTGTATAAAATTAGACAAAAGATCATGGAAACAGTTCTGGAAACAACTAGAACTCAAAGAGGACATAATAAACAGTGTGTGTTAGTTTGACCACACTGGGTTTAGACATGAGAAAGCCATACTTTCATACTTTCATTTCATATTTAAAAGAGTCTTTGCATTGGCAGTGCATAACTTTAAAAATACATATACTCATTTATACACAAACCTTTGGTCAACACAATTATTCACAATTTCTAGTCAATAAATACTTTAGAATGTGGCTGCAACGAGTAGGTTGACGCTAGTGATAATGAGCGCCAGCTGCGCGCTACACCGGTCTCGTGTCTCTCACGGAGGAGCTCCGGAAGCATTAAACAGGAGCAATGACAGTGAAGGACGAGAGTGGACCAGGCCTGGACTTTATATTGTGTTTTATTTTGTTTGTATGGGCGGCAGTCGCCGTGAGGAACTGCCGCCCTTTTACTTTTGTTTTATTGTTTGTTTAATTATTTTATAATTAAAGTTACGTTCAATTTTCTCCGGTCTCCTTCTTCCTGTTCTTACGAACAGTGTTATAGTGGCATATCTAGAACTTTTTTCTTTAAACGTACACGACTTTTCCAGGTCTTGAAAATCTCACTTTTGAAGGTTTTCCAAGATTGTGGGTTGGAGAGTCGGCTCATTTAAATATGTGTAATGATGGAAAATATATTTCTCCATAAATATTCATGTTTGATTTAGACTATTTGATTATTGACAAATAAAATCGTCTCGGTTACGACTGTAACTTTAGTTCCCTGAAGAGAACGTCCGTGGTGTGGCGGGACATCAGAGGCAGTGACGTCACGACCGGGAACTATATAGCACGCTCAAACAGATCAACGCTAGCTTCGACAAGTCTGAAGTAGTCGCTGACAGGCATGCCGGAAGTATCGCTCTTCAGGGAACTGAGGTTACAGTCGTAACTGAGACGTTCCTTTTCAAGGGAACTCATGCTGCATCGAGAGTTGACGCTTGGGAACGTCTATAACCACGCCTCCATAATGACAAATACATGTTGTGTGAGAACCGTTCCAACACTACAAGGAAAATACCCAAGTCCCAGTGGAACCCAGGTCAAGATCACAGAACCTCATGAACGTGTGCAGCGAGGACCAGCCTGACGCATCACAAATGTCAAAGATACTCCGGAGAGCCGAGCCTTACTTCGAGTGGAGAGGGCCCGAACTGCCAAAGGGGAAGGCTATCCGGCCGTCTCATAAGCAAGTGTTATAGCCTCGACTATCCACTTGCTCATTCTCTGCTTAGATGCCGAAGACTCGCTGCCGGGAGACCCGAAACACACAAACAGTTGTTCAGTTTTGCGCCACTCTGTGGTAAGCAGCTAAGGCCGCCACGTAAACCTTCAATGTCCATTCAATGTAAACCTTCAACCTTCAAAGTCTTATTTACTGACTGATTCGATCACTGAGGATTTATAACAACTGTAAGAGTCGGACTCCAGCGGTGTTGTTTTATCTGTCACAGGTGTGGCTGAAGAGCCCATTGCTTGGGCCAGTCGTGGCCTAATGGTTAGCGAGGCAAGCCAAAGGTTGCTGGTTCGATTCCAGCACCAGCAGGGAATGACTGAGCGAGGCGCCTAGACTTCTGCCATGATTTTGTTGTTTTTTGACCATTTTCCACAGTGACTCTGAGCCTTTGAATAAAACCTCTTATTTATTGATGTGCCTTTTAAGGTTTCTATGCAAAGTTACTTTTAAAAGTAATGCATTACAATATTACATCAATCCCTAAAAAAGTAACTAATTGCATTACTTTGTTGCTTTTTATGAAAAGTAATGCATTATGTTACTTTTCCGTTAGTTTAGACTTGTTAAAAAATTCTATTTTTGGCAAATGTTAAAGCCCCAAAGTGAAACGAATCATTCTCACGCTGAGAGAAAGCATATTTACGCCTGAACAGTAGAGGGCGCCGCTCAAACAAACCTTTCAGCAAAGTCACGAGAACCATGGAAATTTCGAATCGCTTATGACGTAACGAAGCCTCGTTTGCTGGAATCATGTGACTTTGGCCCTCCGAACCACTGATTCGAAACAAAAGATTCGTAAAGCATCAAAAATTATCAATAAATGTGAAAAGTAACTTAGATATTTTGTTGTAAATTGAAAATGTGACATGCGTTACTTTACTAGTTACTTGAAAAGTAATCTGATTACATTTCTCAAGTTCCTTGTAATGCGTTACCCTCAATGTACGGTTCCTCTGTCATGAATGGCCTTCTCTCCGTGAGCAGTAATAAATCTCAAACTACTCTTCCCAGAATGCATAGCGAATGATGTGGTCAAACCTCTTCCTTCCCCAGTCAACAGCTAGTATGATATATTATTATTAAATTTATAATGGAAAGTAAATTAATTAAGACAATATAGTCTTTTGATTCGTTTTGTTTTGCTTGTTTTTTATGATTTATTTTCATCGCGCAGACGCAAACGCCACGATCCCCCTCCAGTCCAGTCGGTGGCGGTAACGCAGCGGTCACTCAGGTTTACAAGCGCCGAGGAAGAAGAGGATGACGTCACTCCCGCGCTTCCCCTCAGTCAGTCAGCGTCGAGTCTCCTGAGGTGAGTCGAGCAGCGCTTCATATTTAACGATCATAAACACACTTTATACTGTCTGATTACGCGACAGACTCGCTTCTGTGCCGTTTTCATCGACTTGAGCGTCTTTTCTGGCTGAAATCAGCTGCAGGTGAGGAGAATATGATGGACCTGAGCGGTTTGTGTGTTTGTTTCGATGCTTTTCACTCCAGACAAAAGAGTATTTATTCAGTCAAACCATAGATAGTCATTATTTGGCTGACAAAGACACTCGAAATTGATTAGATAGCCAAATAAGCAAATTACTTCCTTTTACCAAATAAGTACAAATTCCAGTCCATCGACATTCCGCTGAATTATGAGCTAAAAACGCCTGAACTTCCGAGTTCTCCCGGATCACTGACCTCCAGTCAGTGTTCAGAGAAACCGTTACTGTGGAGGAGCAGCAGTTCATTCACTCAATAACTCACGCGTAAAAATGTAGTTAAAGTTGTTTATAAATGGACTTTTAAATTGCGTTTTAAATAGCATTTTAAATGGTGTTTTAAATCGATTTTTAAATGGTGTTTTTAAATGGATTTTTTAATGTGTTTTTAAACGGCGTTTTAACTGGGTTTTTAAATGGCGTTTTGAATGTGTTTTTAAATCGATTTTTAAATGTGTTTTTAAACGGCGTTTTAACTGGGTTTTTAAATGGCGTTTTGAATGTGTTTTTAAATGGTGTTTTTAAATGGATTTTTAAATGGTGTTTTTAAATGGCGTTTTAAATCGATTTTTAAATGGTGGTTTTAAATGGGTTTTTAAACGGCGTTTTGAATGTTTTTAAATGGCGTTTTGAATGTGTTTTTTAAATGGATTTTTAAATGGCGTTTTAAATGGATTTTTAAATGGCGTTTTAAATCGATTTTTAAATGGCGTCTTGAATGTGTTTTTAAATGGCGTTTTTAAATGGTGTTTTTAAATGGCGTTTTAAATGGATTTTTAAATGGCGTTTTGAATGTGTTTTTAAATGGCGTTTTTGAATGTGTTTTTAAATGGTGTTTTTAATGGATTTTTAAATGGCGTTTTAAATGGATTTTTAAATGGCGTTTTGAATGTGTTTTTAAATGGCGTTTTTGAATGTGTTTTTAAATGGTGTTTTTAAGTGGCGTTTTAAATCGATTTTTAAATGGTGGTTTTAAATGTTTTTAAACGGCGTTTTAAATGGCGTTTTGAATGTGTTTTTAAATGGCGTTTTGAATGTGTTTTTAAATGGTGTTTTTAATGGATTTTTAAATGGCGTTTTAAATGGATTTTTAAATGGCGTTTTAAATGTGTTTTTAAATGGCGTTTTAAATGTTTTTAAATGGCGGGTTTTAAATGGATTTTTAAATGTGTTTTTAAACAGCGTTTTAAATGGGTTTTTAAATAGCGTTTTGAATGTGTTTTTAAATGGTGTTTTTAAATGTGTTTTTAAATGGCGTTTTAAATGTTTTTAAATGGCGGGTTTTAAATGGATTTTTAACCTGTTAGCGGTCACCCCGTTTTTGAAAAATCCCAAGAAATGACATACCCAAACTAAAACGTATGCAGTTCATGAACCCTTTGCACTAAAAGCATAAGTATGGTCTCATTTCAAAGCAGACACTTTGCAGTTTATTGTAAAGTCATAATTAATTATTGTCATAATGAAAAAAAATAGCTTCAAAATTTTGTACAGTTATTAGAAATGTATTTTTATGGAAAATCTTTATGAAAATAAAATTGATGTCAGCACCTCTCTCTGGAAATGCCCTCCAGCTGAAGCCACATGTCTGACCATGTTATATTTCAAATCTGAAGATGATGCGTTTAAAACTCTGAGTTTTATTGAATGTTTTATAAGATCATGTCATGTGATTTTATTTTGAGAAAACTCTAAAATGCTAACTAATGTTTATAGCCTTCTTCCAAGCACCCATTCAGTGTATTGTCTATTGTTTTGTGTTGCAAAACTCTCCCAATCAATGTCAATGCACCATTTGCACCATTCACACCTCTCCGGCCTGGTTATGGCTCTAATTATTCATTTCTTTTGTCTCTATTATAAATACTGACGATGTTCTATTCAAGAAGACTTAATCCCATCATTTCTTTCATCAAACTTCTCACTGAAACTGTATCAAATGCCCTTCATGGAGAAAACAATCCTTTCAGTGAGCTTGACTTGTGAGCATGATTCGCTATAACAGACAGGTGGCAGCATGACAGGTGCATCTATTAGCACACCATCAAAACATGACCATTTATGAGATTAAAACCAAGTTTTTGCTCCAAACTTACTTTATATCACAAGTCAAGTGTTTTAAACTTCTGTGATGTCGTTTTAGATCTAAAAATCGGACCGAAAATACATTATTTTATGATATTCTGCACAATGAGAAAAGCTATCGCGATTAGATTTGGGTAAAAAATCAATAAATATTACTCCTCTGTATAAAAATTTGACAAAAACATATGAGAATCCATCAGTATTTCTCCAAATGTGCTTGCTTTGAGCTAAAAGCGCGGAGGGATGTTGTTTTGTCGAGTTTTGATGACGATCTCACAGGAGTTTTTTCTCAGTGGATGCGGCTGACGCTCATATTTCAAAGAAAACGTATCGACTCCGTTTTTCACATTCATAACTCCTGACGCATATTAACAAATTACGTTCACTATACGATATTGAGAGTAAAGCAGCGATTAAAATTGAATCTTGAGTTTTAGATCATTTTAATGACGTATAGTTTGTCAAGGTAATTACACTGCATGTAACAGTAAACTTGAGTTAATTTAAACAGAAGCTGCGGGGCGTCGGCGGGAGGTTGTCGACTAACAGGTATGGCGCTTTAAATGTATTTTTAAATGGCGTTTTAAAAAAGGATTTTCCAAACGCTTTTCTTTATCCATTTGTCAATCGAGTGCTAAAATGCCATTGGACAGCACACACGTGGGAGCAACCAATCAGCTTTCGCCTCAATTCGAAGAGCCGCCTCTCTCTAGAAGAGTTCGAGCGACGCGATCACGCAAAGTGTCCGGCGAATCTGAACCTGTTGGGAGGTTATAATGGTTTTCATTGGACTGTCAAGTCAAGTCATCTTTATTTATATGGCGCTTTTTACAATGCAAATTGTGGCAAAGCAGCTTCACATTAATAAGAAAATGGGGTCATTGTGCAGCTTATTCTATATATTATTGATTCATTCCGTTGCAAATATCAGTAGTTATTAGTCTAGTTAATTTATGTATATCAGCACTGCAGAAAACAGTGACGTAATCGTCCGGCTCAGCTCAGTTCACATACAACGGCGCCAATGCAGGCATATCAAAAACACTGCTGAATATCAAGCAAGTGTCCCCAACTTAAGCAAGCCAAAGGAACCAAAACTCCAACAAATGGAGAAAAAAACCTCGGGAGAAACCAGGCTTAGTCGGGGGGGCAGTTCTCCTCTGGCCAACAGTGAACACTTGTCCGATACTCAGGCAGAGTTACGGGTCATTAAACCCATTTGGAATCGCAACAGTCAAAATATTTAATCTAGTTCCATCTAGTTTAAGATCTTATGATCACGCCGGTATGGGACGGTTTGTTGGGATATGTGCCACTGGCTGATGAGTCGGTAAGGTCTTCACAAAGGATGAGCTAGTTAACACAGTCTCCGCCGACACCGACTGTCCTCAGTGACACAACAACACATCCTGCCGTCTCTTCTACCGGTACATCAACGACTGGAGTTGTTCGAGAACGCTTGGAAGTTCAACCATAGCGTGAGGGAGTCGCTGAATGACCTCAAACTGAACCCAAATCCGTCCATTTATTGTACAAGCACAATGATCCGCGGCGTTAATGATAAAATGATAATCGAGAGGAGAACTTCTTTTGCAAAACAGCTAAAGCTAATAAATCATCTACAATACCTCTAAAAACACGTTCAGATTCGCCGGACACTTTGCGTGATCGTGTCGCTCAAACTCTTCTAGAGAGAGTCGGCTCTTCGAATTGAGGTGAAAGCTGATTGGTTGCTCCCACGTGTGTGCTGTCCAATGGCATTTTAGCACTCCACTGACAAATGGATAAAGAAGAGCATTGGGCAAATCCTTTTTTAAAACGCCATTTAAAATCCATTTTTTAAAAAAACGGCATTTAAAAAGCCATTTAAAATGATTCATATACATTTTTATGTGAATTATTAAATGAATTAATTGATTTTATTTTTGTGGCACTCCTGCTCCTCCATATTTACTAACCCTGCAACGTATAAGCTAAATGATAACCCATTTACTATAGATAAATACTAAAGATACTGTTCGTTGATGAGCCTTACAAATGACTCTTAACCTTCTTTAACCTTCAGTTCATCACATTCTTAGACCATCAACACTTTCAAAAACATCATAAGCGATAAGAAGTCTGATACATGCTAATGTTGCACACATGGATCTATGTCAACAATCAAATATCATGGTTTAAAGATCATGAAACCCATATAAAATACACAAGATTAATCATGTATAAACAACAACATTGATTAAATGCACACAGTCATTTGAATACATAAATCCCATTCCTAAGTTGACATGATCTCTAACGCTATTGTTTGCAATAATGGTTTCATTTCCAATCCTCATCCTCATTGATGTTCTTCCAGTTTAGCAGATCACACGGCGGGACATCTTCACTGAAGCTCCTCCCACACGGCGGGACATCTTCACTGAAGCTCCTCCCACACGGCGGGACATCTTCACTGAAGCTCCTCCCACACGGCGGGACATCTTCACTGAAGCTCCTCCCACACGGCGGGACATCTTCACTGAAGCTCCTCCCACACGGCGGGACATCTTCACTGAAGCTCCTCCCACACGGCGGGACATCTTCACTGAAGCTCCTCCCACACGGCGGGACAGCTTCACTGAAGCTCCTCCCACACGGCGGGTAATCTTCACTGAAGCTCCTCCCACACGGCGGGACATCTTCACTGAAGCTCCTCCCACACGGCGGGACATCTTCACTGAAGCTCAGGATGAAACACACCGCTAGCACTACTGAAGATCCTGAAGGACAGAGAGGTTGGTGTTTATTCTTCATTCCTTCATGATGCTGAACAACATTCATGTTAGAAGGATTCAAACTCTTCTGCTCATTTAGTTCATCTTCAGAGCTGCGCAATGAAGTGTTTGAACTATGAAATGGGTACAACATTTTCTTAACACTTTTGGTTTTCAACAAATGCTCAGTAAATGGAGGTTTGAGAAACTTTCATGATGATCGTCAACATCAGGTCTCAATATAGTTTCCCTTTCTTTTTCTTTTCTTGTTTCGGTCATAAATAGTAAACACCAAATTGTCTCGAGTAGATTCACTTTCCAGAATGGCTGACGGCGATGTAAGCATAAGTTAGAGATTTTCTCATGAATGTGATCTACTCTGGACAGTTTGAGTAAAAACTGAGACGATGAATCCCACATTTACACATGTATGAGTGGAAGAAAAAGTCTGGTGTCGCCGGCCCTCAATAATTAAGTTTTTGGTGAAATAAATTAAAGATCAATCTGAACGTTGGTGTCAAAATGATGGCACTGTGTGTGATCTTATCCTAGACAATAAATATTGCGATAGTAGTAGCTTACATTGAGTGTGAACACATCGAGAGTCTAAAGCCTGTAGAAAGCTTCTACAATTCAAGTTATGAAAGCAAAATAAAACACTATATGTTTTTATTTTTTATATTTATAAGACGCGTGTAAGCAAGAGTGCCGTTAAATCAATGCAGTATGTGTCAAATATAAACACTTCAGAGTCGTTTTCATTCAATACTTTATTCACTGCTTAATACATATTTCAACAACGTGACACAAGCTACATGAAAAGAGATTTAACTGTTATGAAAATACAGATTTGTGAGCATTCGTGGAAGTGAGGTTGTGAGAATGAACACGTGATCATTGTCAAGCGGTGAATCCGGCCAATCGTGTCGTCATCAGAGATGCTGCGCCCAATCAGCTGCTACAGATTACTAAACACATGCTTTAAAAAGTCATTTGTAACGTATTTCGTTACATTACTCAAGTTTAGTCACTTCATCTAAATACTTTAGAATACTTTGGAATACTAATAAGTGTGGAACAAACACAAAAAAGGTCATTGTGAGTTTTTATCTCACAATTCTGACTTTTTCCCTCAGAATTGAGTGATATAAAGTTGCAATTGTGAGTTATAAAGTCAGAATTATGAGATATAAACTCACAATATTGAGAAAAGTCAGAATTATGAGATATAAACTCACAATATTGAGAAAAGTCAGAATTATGAGATATAAACTGACAATATTGAGAAAAGTCAGAATTATGAGATATAAACTGACAATATTGAGAAAAGTCAGAATTATGAGATATAAACTGACAATATTGAGAAAAGTCAGAATTATGAGATATAAACTGACAATATTGAGAAAAGTCAGAATTATGAGATATAAACTGACAATATTGAGAAAAGTCAGAATTATGAGATATAAACTCACAATATTGAGAAAAGTCAGAATTATGAGATATAAACTCACAATATTGAGAAAAGTCAGAATTATGAGATATAAACTGACAATATTGAGAAAAGTCAGAATTATGAGATATAAACTCACAATATTGAGAAAAGTCAGAATTATGAGATATAAACTCACAATATTGAGAAAAGTCAGAATTATGAGATATAAACTTACAATATTGAGAAAAGTCAGAATTATGAGATATAAACTCACAATATTGAGAAAAGTCAGAATTATGAGATATAAACTCGCAATATTGAGAAAAGTCAGAATTATGAGATATAAACTCGCAATATTGAGAAAAGTCAGAATTATGAGATATAAACTCGCAATATTGAGAAAAGTCAGAATTATGAGATATAAACTCACAATATTGAGAAAAGTCAGAATTATGAGATATAAACTCGCAATATTGAGAAAAGTCAGAATTATGAGATATAAACTCGCAATATTGAGAAAAGTCAGAATTATGAGATATAAACTCACAATTGTGAGGAAAAAACAAATGGTGAGAAAAAGTCACAGTGACGAGTGAATTATAAAATGACTCACAAACATGAAAACAGTGGAAAACATGAAACTGAACTCGTCTTTTTCAGACGGTCAGAGTCAGAGAATCACCAATCGCTGTTTAAATGACATTAAAACTCAAAGTAATCACTTTGGTAATCTAAAACACTTTTCAGATGGAACTGTAATCTGATTACCACCCATTTAAAATCAAACACAGTCACTCACATTTTGTATTTTAAATGCGTAACTAAGTTACTTGTTTCGTTACTCCCAGACCCTGCGTGCCATACGTCAGTCATGTGACGTCGGGACAGAATTGCGCGGCACTGCATGAAGTCGAACAACATGAATCACTTCGTTTCCAAATGAATCGGTCGGTTTGAGCGACTCGTTTGAATGAATCCCTCATTATGACAAGGACTTGTCGCCGCCTACTGGTGGTTTTAGTGTCATATTAATCCATGACGGTCCAAAACACAATCAAAATATTGTTTATCGTTATTGAAAAAAATCCAAACAAGTATGGAGCTATATTTTGTCAAGTTCACGTCCCTGTTGTATAAATGTTATTGTCATTAATCAAATCTATGTAATAGTTCTCACTTCAGAAACGTGGATCAATGTGCCTCATTCATTATGAAACACACCAGAATGATCAGAATATCTTATAGCAGTTGTCTACTTTCATAGTTCTGTCTTTGTCTCAGGGTAGTAGTCGTGGCCTAGTGGTGAGGGAGTCGGGCTTGTAACCTGAAGGTTGTTGGTTCGATTCCCACGCCGGCAGGAATTGAAGGTGTGGATTGTGAATAAACAGCACTCTCTCCACCTTCAACACCATGACTAAAGTGCCCTTGAGCAAGACACCTGACCCCTAATTGCTCCCCTTGTAAGTCGCTTTGGATAAAAGCGTCTGCTAAATGATGAAAAATGAAAAAAATGAAATGAAATATGTGCTGAAAATGAAATTGACTTTCTTTTTTTCATTTCAGAGTTGATGGAAGTGAAGGACAAGAGCGAAGAACATCATGTCAAACCTGGAGACTCAAACACTGAGACGTTTTTAAAGAAAAAAAGAGCCAAGAAAATTTCAACCTGCACTCAGTGTGGAAAGAGTTTCACACAAAAACAAAGTCTTCAGCATCACATGCAGATCCACACCGGAGAGAAGCCGTTCACATGCGATCAGTGCGGGAAGAGCTTCAGACGGTCGGGACACCTCGCAGCACACATGAGGATCCACACTGGAGAGAAGCCGTTCATGTGCGTTCAGTGTGGAAAGAGCTTCAGAACCAAACAATGTCTTCGCACTCACATGGCAATCCACACCGGGAAGAAGCCGTTCGCGTGTGATCAGTGTGGAAAATCGTTTCATTGGCCGTCGGTCCTGAAGAAACACCTGATTCTTCACACGAAGGAGAAGCCACATTCATGTTCTGTGTGTGGAAAGAGTTACTCGCTTCTAAAAAGTTTGAAAGCACATGAGAAAATTCACACCGGTGTGAGAGAGTACATGTGCTTCGAGTGCGAGAAGACGTTCACTTCAGCGACACATTTAAAGCAGCACCTGATCATTCACACCGGAGAAAAAACCCTACAAGTGTTCACACTGTGACAAGACCTTCAATCGATCGGAAAATCTGAAGAACCATGAGAGGATCCACGTGAGGGAGAAGCTGTTCGCATGTGATCGGTGTGGCGAAACGTTTTTTTCGGCCTCAGCCCTGCAGAAACACCTGGCCGTTCATCTGAAGGAGAAGCCATACTCATGTTCAGTGTGTAGAAAGAGATTTTCACATCTTCATGATTCGGAAGAACACGAGAAAGTTCACACCCGTGTGAGAAAGCACAAGTGCACCGTGTGTGAGAAGGCTTTCGTTTCAGGGAGAAACTTGCAACGACACCAGCGGGTTCACACTGGAGAGAAACCGTACGAGTGTCTGTACTGTGTCAAGAGATTCAGCCAGGTGGAACATCTGAAAAAACACCAGGGGATCCACACCGGAGAACGTCGTGTGTTTTCAGACCGTAACAAGACATTCAGCCCGTCGCATGAGAGCGTCCACATCAGAGAAGAGCCGCACACGTGCGATCGCTGTGGGAGGAGTTTTGCTTTCAAACGTCACCTGATTCTTCACATGAAGATCCATGCAATGGAGAAACCACATCACCGCCTATTTGGGGGAAAGGTTCGTCCAGCTGTCGTCTTTATTCACAGATATTTGTTTGGCTTTTGCAGTGAAACAACGTTTTTGCATAACTTAGAGGCCTATAAATATTTTCTTCTTCAGAGCATGTTTCCACATTTCCACATGTTTGATGCGTTTCTTCACTTCTAGGAGGAGCTCGATGCAGCTCTGAAGTCCTTACGAGAGAAACTTGAACGCAATGAGAAAATGAAAGGAGAGTTCGAGAAAACGGTTCAACACATCAAGGTGAGGAAACCGAATCCAGATCATTGTAGGATTTCTCTCTGATGTGGAGAGTTGATGTGTGTTAATTGAGATGAATGTGGTTTGATTTCAGTCTCAAGCTGAGCACACAGAGCGTCAGATTCAACAGCAGTTTGAGACGCTTCATCGGTTCCTCAGAGATGAAGAAGAGGCTACAATCGCTGCACTGAGGGAGGAAGAGGAGCAGAAGCAGCAGAGGATGAAGGAGAAGCTGGAGGAGATGGACAGACACATCTCAGCTCTTTCACACATGATCAGAGACATGGAGATGATGAAAGCCAGTGACGTCTGCTTTCTGAAGGTGTGATTTCAGATCATTGCTTGATCGTTGGTTCATTGATTGAGTTCTTGATGATGAATGTGTGTTTGTTCTGCAGGAGTTTCCAGTCTCGATGGAAAGGTGAGTGATCTGCTCCTGTCTCTCTCTGGTTCTGATCCAAAGACACTGCAGTTCTGACTCCTGAATGTTCTTCCAGAGTCCAGAGCTCACCGCCGGATCCACAGATGGCTTCTGGAGCTTTGATCCATGTGCCACGGTACTTGGGCAACCTGCCGTTCAGAGTCTGGAAGAAGATGCAGGACATCGTCCAAAACAGTGAGTCTGCAGAAGATCACGTTCTGCTGGAAATCACACTTTTGACAGATCGACAGGACGAGTGTCATAATTCATAATCCGGATTACTCTTGAATAAAAGCTTCTGTTGTTGTGTCTCATCAGCTCCTGTGATTCTGGATCCGAACACTTCTCATCCACGTCTCGTCCTGTCTGACGATCTGACCTGTGTGAGAAACAGCAGGATCGAACAAGCTCTTCCTGATAATCCAGAGAGATTTGACTGTTTCTGTGTTCTGGGCTCCGAGCGCTTTAACTCAGGAACTCACCGCTGGGATGTGGAGATCAAAGAGAGCTCGTGGTGGACTCTCGGAGTAACTACAGCATCAAACCAGAGGAAGGGCTGTGATTTCTTCGACTCAGATGTCTGGAGCGTGGAGTACGATGAGGACGGAGAGTGTGAAACGTCGGTGAATATATTTCGCGTTCATCAGAATCTCGCTGGTGTGAGAGTGGATCTGGACTATGACGGAGGAACGCTGTCGTTCTCTGATCCTGTAACGAACACACACCTGCACACATTCACAACCTCCTTCACTCACACACTCCTTCCTTTCTTCTGGTGTTATAATGGATCTCTGAGGATCTTAGCGGTCAGCAGTCAGTGAGCGTTACTCCTGTCGGTCTGGATCTTCCTGCTTCATCATGCTTCCAATCCAGATCACATGAGTAAGAGCGCTGTCCATCTGGAGATCAGATGATCTCAATGAAAACTGATTCAAAACACAGTGAGGGTTTAAAATAAATCGTTTTAATAGCTAACCAAACGAGAAACGATGATGTGTCAATTTATTGACATTGTGTCTGTCTTTAAGTTGTGAACATTTTGGGACTGTTGTTCAGAAAAGGTTTGAGCCGATTAGCAGTTTGAATACACACACAAGGCCCATCAGGACCCGCTTTCAGTGTCCTGTCTCCAGACCGCTCCGTGACGGCGGAGAAGAGCGCAGAAAACGCACAATTCCAGGGAATTTCAGTGTTTTTGTGTTATTTCCACACTAGCCATCGGCGCTATTAAGAGGATCGGTTCATTCAGTTCACGTTATTCCAGTCACACAAACTCATTTCTGTGTTCTACACCAGCAGAGTGAAGTGTTGACACGACTTCACACGCAACAGCTTCACAAGATCTGAATGGTTGCGACACATTGACCGAAGGACGAGATGAACAGGAAGTCACTACCAGGGCTGGGTAGAGTACTTTAAGATGTCCGTTGGCTCACACACTAAATTCTTCTGAGTGTCTGTGACACAGAAAAAGGTCATTGAGAGTCTTTTTTGCTCAGAATTGTGAGATATAAACTCAATTTTGAGGAAAAACAAAGTCAGAATTGACTCTTCGCAAACGATCATGAAGCTCATATTATGTTATTATGCGGTGAGAAGGCGCTCGTGTGGTGCTTGTACCCAGAAACGCTGGGCAATATACAGTTTCACCCGTTCCCAAAACTGGAGGATTGTGTGAAGTGGACACGTCTGTGTGGACGGCCTCGCCAGCAGCTGAGAAATCGCTCAACAGCCGCTGGAAAGTCATCAGATTCAGTCGGGCGTGATGCAGAGGATCGGATCTGTTTGTAAGTCCCTCACATTGTGTTCATGTCCTGTGTTAGTAAAACACGAGCTCTTATCGTTTCGTTCGTGTGTTTGCAGAGTTCACAGACAGGAGGAACTGAAGAGGCTCTTCTCACTCAACATGAAGAAGAAAAAGCTGTTTACCCACAACAGCGGTCTCCTGAATCCTGCACTGGGTTCAGTTTAACAGCCTGTGCAGATGATTCACACTGCAGATAGTGAAACTAACACATTCCCTCCACATGTGAAAAATCGAACGGGCACATCCGCAACACGCCAACAATTGAACTAAACACTCCTCCGTTCGCGGAGTCGAATCTACAAACACCGAGTGCATGTAGAAACAGCGATAGTCAGGAAATTTAAGAGTATCTGGTAGGATTTGTAAATGCGCTCTGGTTTGTGTGGCGTGTGTGGTGTGATTTCCAGGAACACTGCTGAAGAGCCACACGGACCGCTAACCTGAGAGCCAAACAATGGCGAGGTGTTCAATGATAAACACGTGGACATGATTTGCATTTTGTATCCCGTTTTTAAACTTTCTTGTGTTATATTGTGAATGTTGTTTTTCTTTTGTAATAAACGGCCCATGAATGATGATAGATGAATCTGCATCGCTGCTTTACCTGCTATAGCTCAAACCAGATCCAGGAGGACACGTCTCCTGACCTTCTCCTGCATCTTCTGGAGCTCATGGGTGTCCCGTCAATCCTCATCGCTCACTTCAGACAAGGCTCTGCTATATACAAATTTCATGTTACATGGTTTATCATGTTTGATATTTATGAAGTTTGAAAAAATCAACTCGCCTGTCATTGCTGTAGTGACAGAAGATAGGTTTCCATTTTATATATGTATCCGCCATGGCAGATCGTTTGAGGATGTAGCTCGCGTTCAGCTCGCCTTCACCTCTTATGAACACAAAGACAAACATTGACAACTAACAAGGTTAGAGAGATCTGATTAGTTCCTTCTTGAAAGCTTTCTATAACGGGTGAAAAATACCACACAATTCATTATAGTATTTACAACACTTTGATAATGAATGCTATTAACTATAGTGAACTGATCAACTGTTTGGAGCTGTTAGTGTTTTTACATGGTATAAATAGTAGGTAGTTTTGGATGTTTTTCACTCAACTGAGGGACTCGAATCGTTTGAATCTGTTCACAAAAAACATTCGTTCATTCGTCCCTTGATTCCTTACGTCGTTCCTCCAGTAGGTGGCGCCAATCTACCGTCATTCACTCCGAGAAGAGTTTCTGCTTCTTTTGCTTTACAGAAACGAGACACTTTCACACAGATACCATCACAAACATCCACAATACTCATTTTTACAGCTCTGTTTAGTTATTTTTATGCGATGTAAAGGCAACTATGGAGGACCAAACCTGCTAAAACAATAAATAAATAAACAAACACGTAAATAATATAAGGAAAAAAACTTAAATTTACACAGAATTGTAAGTATTTACACTTTTATTTCCTTATTTATGTGTAATTGCAGTTTTTCCCACATTTACATATTTATGAATTTATTTATTTATTCTTTTAATTGCAGGTTTGGTCCACCACAGCCTTCCGATTGAGAAGCGCGTCGTTTTTGGCGCGTTTTCGGCCGTCTATCTTTAGCGGCGGATGACGTCACTCCCGCGCTTCCCCTCAGTCAGTCAGCGTCGAGTCTCCTGAGGTGAGTCGAGCAGCGCTTCATATTTACACGATCATAAACACACTTTATACTGTCTGATTACGCGACAGACTCGCTTCTGTGCCGTTTTCATCGACTTGAGCGTCTTTTCTGGCTGAAATCAGCTGCAGGTGAGGAGAATATGATGGACCTGAGCGGTTTGTGTGTTTGATTCGATGTTTTATCGTGAGAACTGACACTGAATGTCAAGTCAAAAGTCAAAGTTTGAGGGAAAAAACTGATGGGAATCGATCTCAAGTGTTGCTGCCATTTTATAACTACTCTTTTAACATTTTTGGCAGACACGTTAGTGACTTTACTTTAAAATAGACTGGAACAGATACTGTTAAATAATTTACATTGAGCCTAAAACGAGCATTTAAATACATAAATGTCAATCATATATGAATACAGTTTTACACTAAACATTATTGCTTTTTTGTGCTCTTTATTTTTAAAGGTTTTCTGATCATTGTCAGTTTCTGTACAAACTAATGATCGTATGGCATCGCAGTGAGTTATTAGAAAATCCAGCTATGTTTGATGGACATGTTCTGGTGTAATAATACGTTTACGTATCGTCACTGACAGTTCATATGAAAGAGACGCCACATTCATGATCTTAACACGCGGCCATCTTTACAGAGACGTGAGGAAACTCATACTGGTGCGAGAAGACTTCAGTTTCAGGGAGCGATTCACACTGGAGAGAAACCTTACCGTTGTTCACACTGTGATTCAGTCAACCACATCACCACAGCCTGAGATCACGGTGAGTAGTTCGTCTTCATGTGCTGAACAACAAAGTCTGATTTTTCCATCGTCGGACCCAACAGATCGAAGAACGGTACGGCACGGCGACTAACCGTTTTCTCTGTCGCTGGCTAAACCAGTGTAAAAACATCAAACATCTCTTCAGTCATTTTTGTGCGGCTCGGTCCAATCGTCATCTGAGCTGATTATGGACAAAACTGGACAACATCTGTAGAAAATAACTTCAATTTGTCTCATTTTCTGTTCTAGATTATGAGCTTCTCTCTTGATGGAGCGAGTAATACGGTTGTACCGCGGTACAATGCTTTTCTCTCTGAGCTGTTTTTAACCTGATGAGTTTCTAATGCACTGGAGAAAATGGTGTCCATCCTGCAAGTCATTTCCTCAAGTTCAAGTGTGTGTTTGTGTACGCCGAGACAGAGGCGGGAATCCGTCTGTAGGTGTCGGGAGAAATCTTCTACCTGCGGCTCAATATCTCAATATGTCGTCACTTTGTGGTTGAGTCTCTATTTCGGTAGGATTGTTGTCATGTGATGTAATTAAATGTAGCGTATGATTGATGAGTGGATCTAGTGACATGAAGAAAGTCAGACGTTTAGCTTTAATGGAAATAACGGTTGAAGACCATCAACTGAAGTAACATGTTTAGACAGAAAAAAAGAGAGGAGATGAGCAGAAACTACAACTGACGTCCAGCCACAGCCTCAGATGAGAGCAGGAGCCGAATGACCCTGTAGCTCCAGACTGAAGCTCAGCAGGGTTGAGTCCGGTCAGGACTGGATGGGAGACTCCTGGAACACTGGGCTGTTCGTGAGGCCAGCAGGGGGCGCCGCTCATCCTGAGTGAGTAGATCAAGAAGATCAAAACTTGTGATTTGTGCACAATGTGTTTTTAAAATCCTCAGATTGCTGCTCAGACGCTGCTGGATCTCATGCTGAAGAACGACAGGGCTACTATAATCGATCATGTGAAATTAATAACATGTCATCCATATAGTCATAGAATAATGATGATCATATCTTTTCATCAATAATATATACAGTTGTGTTCAAAATTATTCAACCCCCCAATGCTGTAAATGGTTTTAGAGAATTTAGAGTACATTTGTAATTGAATTCAGAATGAAATCCTACAAGGACTTCTTAAAGAAGCATATGCAACTAAAATGACATCAATTGGTTTTGTAATACAGTAGTAAATGTTTCTTTTGTGAATTCTTCATTGACACAATTATTCAACCCCTTAAAGACTACCACTCTGAAGAACAGAGGTCCATTGAAGTGTTTTCAATCAGGTATTGAAAGCACCTGTGGATGTCAGGGAGCAGCAATAAAGCCTAATAAGCACCAATTAGGCAGCTTTAAAATGACTGTGATACTCAGCTCCTTCTAGACATTTACTGGTGTGGTTACAAACATGGTGAAGTCAAGAGAATGGTCCAGGAAGACAAGACAAGAGGAGAGGTGATTACTCTTCACAGGAAGGGCAATGGCTATAAGAAGATTGCAAAGATGTTAAACATACCAAGAGACACCATAGGAAGCATCATTCGCAAATTCAAGGCAAAGGGCACTGTTGAAACGCTACCTGGTCGTGGCAGAAAGAAGATGCTGACTTCGACTGCTGTGCGCTACCTGAAGCGTAGAGTGGAGAAAAGTCCCCGTGTGACTGCTGAGGAACTGAGAAAAGATTTGTCAGATGTAGGTACTGAAGTTTCGGCTCAGACAATACGGCGCACCCTGCGTAATGAAGGCCTCCATGCCAGAACTCCCAGGCGCACCCCCTTGCTGTCTCCAAAGAATAAGAAGAGTCGACTGCAGTATGCCAAAAGTCATGTGGACAAACCACAGAAGTTTTGGGATAGTGTTCTGTGGACTGATGAAACAAAATTAGAACTGTTTGGGCCCATGGATCAACGCTATGTTTGGAGGAGGAAGAACAAGGCCTATGAAGAAAAGAACACCTTGCCTACTGTGAAGCATGGCGGGGGGTCAATCATGCTTTGGGGCTGTTTTGCTTCTGCAGGTACTGGGAAGCTTCAGCGTGTGCAAGGTACCATGAATTCTCTTCAGTACCAGGAGATATTGGAGGACAATGTGATGCAGTCCGTCACAAACCTGAGGCTTGGGAGACGTTGGACCTTTCAACAGGACAATGATCCCAAGCATACCTCCAAGTCCACTAGAGCATGGTTGCAGATTAAAGGCTGGAACATTTTGAAATGGCCATCGCAGTCACCAGACTTAAATCCGATTGAGAACCTCTGGTGGGACTTAAAGAAAGCAGTTGCAGTGCGCAAGCCTAAGAATGTGACTGAACTGGAGGCTTTTGCCCATGATGAATGGGCGAAGATACCCGTAGCTCGCTGCAAGACACTTGTGTCAAGCTATGCTTCACGTTTAAAAGCTGTTATAACTGTAAAAGGATGTTGTACTAAGTATTAAGATTGAATGTCACTTGGGGGTTGAATAAAACTGATAATGATGTGAGCAGAGAAAAGACATTTGTGGTTATTTCATTATAAATGTTATGTTATATTTGTCTGACCTACACGTGCCTCTTTGATTTAATTGTAAGCAGGATGACTGAATGATCAAAATCAATGTCAAACCGGCCAAAACAATCAATTTCAGTGGGGGTTGAATAATTTTGAACACAACTGTACATCTAAACCTCAGCTGATATCAATAAGAACTTCTGTAGACATGACAGAAGTGAAGTCAAACTGGAGCTGGTTAAGCTGTTTGTGGAGTTGTTTAATCCTCTGAGATCTTGAGATGTTTAGTGTTGTAGAGTCTGATGTTCATGACCATTGAGGTCCTACAGTGTGACGTGACGGGATCATGTTCATTCAATCTGACACGCAACCATCATACAGTGTGAACCCGGCTTCAGACTGGCTGGAAGTCAGTTGTAGTTCTTGTGTTTCTCTGTCCTTCAGTGATTCTGCTTGTTAACAGCAGGTGTTCATCAATAATGCTCAATCTTCACTTGATTAATCACTTAATTATCTCATCAACTTCAACACTGATTCAGGGGCCGTTTACATGACACCATTTCAAAGTGTTCATTTTGCACTGGGGATTTTGCTTTTCAAGTGCAATAAATAAAATACAAAAATAAAGTACCTTGAGTGTTTTTATGATCAATATTTGTGTTCTCGTGTTCTTTTTGATGAAATGTTTTCTAGTGTTGTACTTGAGAGAGTGTCAATGCTGGTTAATTTTGAATTCATTTTGTTAATTTAACCTGAAAAAGAGTCACCTGACCTGTTTGAACACACCCACATGATCATAAACTCCACCTCTTACAACACTCACCAGGAAGAGACCGAATCACTTCAGCTTTCTGTCAGACTGCCTCTCGTGTCTCAACTGAAGGATTTTTGAGACGTTCGTTTCTGAACAGACAGCAGATCTTTGTGATTCTCATGGTTATTTTTGAAACCGTCGTTCAGAAAGTGAAAGTAAAGTTTATCTTGCTGGAGCTCAAGCAGTGATGAAGATGATTATATCTGTAAAAAGTGCCTTCATCAGTTCTGGAGAGCCAAGAAAGCTCAGGAGTGTCCTGTCTGCAGGAGAAGATCCTCAAGAGAGAAACCTCCATATAATCTTGCGTTAAAGAACTTGTGTGAGTCGTTCCTGAAGGAGAGAGGAGAGGCGTTCATCAGGATCTGAGGAGATCTGCAGTTTAAACAGTGAGAAACTCAAACTCTTCTGTCTGGAGGACAAACAGCCTGTGTGTGTCGATGGAGATGATCGAGGTGAATGTGTTTTGATTTCAGTCTCAAGCTGAGCACACAGAGCGTCAGATTAAACAGCAGTTTGAGAAGCTTCATCAGTTCCTCAGAGATGAAGAAGAAGCTACAATCACTGCACTGAGGGAGGAAGAGGAGCAGAAGAAGCAGAAGATGGAGGAGAAGCTGGAGGAGATGGACAGACACATCTCAGCTCTTTCACACATGATCAGAGACATGGAGATGATGAAAGCCAGTGACGTCTGCTTTCTGAAGGTGTGATTTCAGATCATTGCTTGATCGTTGGTTCATTGATTGAGTTCTTGATGATGAATGTGTGTTTGTTCTGCAGGAGTTTCCAGTCTCGATGGAAAGGTGAGTGATCTGCTCCTGTCTCTCTCTGGTTCTGACTCCTGAATGTTCTTCCAGGTTCCAGATCTCACCGCCGGATCCACAGATGGCTTCTGGAGCTTTGATTCATGTGCCACGGTACTTGGGCAACCTGCCGTTCAGAGTCTGGAAGAAGATGCAGGACAGATTTTCACTGAACTCTCTGACAAATATTGATATAAAAATGTGATTTCAGTACCATTTTCATAATAAAAATACTAAAAGTAAGTACAGTTAAAGTTCATTGTATTAAGGAAAGTTCAAGTATAATTTTAAGTAGTAAATATACTAATATCAGTGTACTAATACATGTCGCACATGCTTTAGTTTATAGAGTACTCTGACGTGAACTCTCAGCAACTAAACTATCAGTATCTATCAGTAACAGTCACTATATGAAAACAAAGAACAGCCTCTGCTTTCAAACACACACACAAAACATTTTATTCTGTTTTCATGCGTTATTTTTATCAACTTACCAGTAAGTTTCATAAAAAAGCAACATTTTGAACCAACAGCTTTTTGTGAAAGACCACATCCGGATCTGTACAGCATCGCTGGAGGATTATTTTTGGCTGCAGCAGGTCGTGTGTCAGTTCAGTGCTGGAGAATCACACGCCTCGAACAGGAAGGACGTGTAAACCAACTGCGTTTTCATTTTCATATTCACTGAACGTAAATCCAAACACTGTTCTCTCTGTTTTTCTTTTAATCGAATCCTCCACATGTTTCATTTAGAGGCTGTGATTTATTAACATTGTGTGCTGTATTTGTTTTCTAAGAAGAACAATTCTTCTTGTGATCTGTCTGGAATCGCGTCCACAAGATGGCGGAAGGACCCTCCCTACCCACAGGTAAGAAAATATCTTCACTCGAACTCGACGACTGTGCTGTTGTTGACATCCATGACCATCTGATCTGTTGAAATCATTCCAGTTTCTTTTTAGAGAAGGTTGCATGACTGTGTTGTTAGTATGAAAGTTCTTTCACATCACTAAAAAAAATCTATTAAAAAAGACTATGACAAAACAAGAGAAGGATCATTTTAAACTAAAAGTGCAAATAATATACATTGGACTGATGGAGAAGAAGTTCAGAACGTTCATGTTCAATAGATGATGCAATAAAAACACTGAGCGAAACTACAGACCTCCAGAAAAACAAGGAAGCTGATGTCGACATTAACAAATGACATAACATTTACATGAAGTTTAGTTTAATTCATTTATTAATTGCTGTATAATTTAATATTTGTACTCTGAAAGAAATGGAAAAGAATGGTGTTCAGTTTGACTCTCCACGGAGAAAATGAGAATACACAGTTTTGTTTCACTGGTATTTTCTCTGGACACCAGAGCGACTGGTGTGCTGTTTGCTTTGCCACAAACAGAACGCTTGGAGTTCAGTCCAAAAAGGTCCGTTTTGGTCTCATCGGATCATAGCACTTTTTCATAGCACGTCTTTCGGGTGTGTTTTTGCGTAGCGCATTCGAGAACAAGTGTGACTTTTTCAGGAAATCACTATGTTTGCAGCAGAGCTGTTGCTTTTTCTGTCATTACTTAGGTGTGATTTTCTTTAGACTCTGTAACTGAAAATATGATTCATGTTTTAAAAACGTTTTTTGAACTTGCCTTTATTTATGGTTTAGTAAACTAAATTCTTCAAAAGCAAAAATTCTAGTAAATTCGGCTCTTGATATTAAGTTGTAAAAAGCAAAAAATATACATATAAATTGATCTACATTAACATATTCTAAGGGATTATCTGTGTTTTATGTCCCTTTGGCACATGTTTAGTTCAGTTTCCTGTGTTTTAGTTTGTTTCTGTTGTTTCTCATTGTTTATTATCATGCGAACCTGTCATTTATTTGGTTTAAGCTCCGTTTTTCTTCCAGTTCATTGCCTGTTTTCTTCACATTACACACGCTTGTTCTGTTCAAGTTTTCAATTCTAGAGTATTTTGTTTTGAGTTCCATGTTAATAATCATCACTAATGCTGTGATTAGCTCCTTTATTTCAACCAGTCATTGACCGAAGAACAGTCCAAAAACAATGGATCTAGCTGTAGTTTGTATCCTCATCCTTTCTCAGGGGGATCGCTCCCTTGAGGGACACACAGAGGAATTTTTAGACCTTGTCCATCTGGTAGATTACAATGAGGACAGCCTCTGTATGAGACGGACCTCGAGGGATCTTCCAAGAGTACGTCTACTGGGTCCTTTTCCACTGTGGACCATGCACTCTGTGCCACCATCCCAACAGATGTCAAGCCCGGATAAGCCATGATGGCAGCGCCAGAGCTGAAGCTGAAACCTGAGCCCAGTATCGTCCCGGAGCCTGAGCCGTACATATTTGACCAGGTGCATGAGCCGGCAACATCGTCTGTTCCTGAGGGATTACTGGTGAAGGATTGAGGAGATTTGCACCATACGTATTTTGTCAGCCAGCACAGAGTTGTCAATGTTTTTTATGCTCCAAAAACTACCCAACAATGTCAGACATTTAAGTTTCTGTTACATGTATATAGGGCTACAACAACTGATTGATAATAATTGATAATGAAAATCATCGTCAATGATTAGTTGGGTCTTCCCACTGTGCATGCAAAACTTCCGCTAGTCTTGTCAAATTACACCACTGAATAACGCATTTCAATGGACAAAATGCAAAGCAGTGGAGGAAACAGAGTGAGCGGCTGCGAGAAAGGTACCAAACTGCCCAAAACATGAGATTGGCATGTTTGTTTGAAGGACATTGTGTAGGATGTGTAATAATGTGTTTTCTGTCCATAAAACATTACTAAAAAGAAAATTAGGATTTTTATCCGATTAATCGAAAAAAAAAAAATTGACCAACTAATTGATTATCAAAATGATCGTAAGTTGCAGCCCTACATGTATAGTCGTGTCTCCCCTCTTCATTGTGTTATTTGGTTTGTTCCGTGATCTAGTTTCTCCCCAGTCTGTCTGATTAGTAACGTCAGTCACCTGTACCTTGTGTTAATCACTCCTCATGTGCTGGTGTATATATTCTCCCTGTGTCTTTCAGTCCTTGTCCGATCTCGTCAATGTGTTCGTGTGTTTTGGCATTTGTAAGTTTCCTGAGTTTCGTCATTAAAGATCCTGTTACCTGTTTCTCCTTGTGAGCTTCCTCATCTACGTAACGTGACAGAAGATCAGCAGCACCACCTGAGACCAGTAAGCCACCACCAGCGAGGGAATCGACGGAGGTGTCGCATAAGTCCACCGCAGACCAAGGAGGCATGCCCGCCGTGATGCATGAGCCAAGACCGAGGACAGGGTCGGATAGAATATCGCCCCGGAGCCAGGTCTGACCTGATCACAAGGGTCTGACCAAGTGCGTGAGCCGGTAACATCCATCGTCAACGAGGGAGTGCACCTCATCCACCTCATCCAGCCAGACCCTCATTCCATCAACGCTGATATCCTGCAGCCCCTCAACATCTCCAATATGCCATGCAGAGCTCTATAGGGACTTCTGGCCATTACCTCCATCCGGCACAGGGAATCCCCTGTCTTCACCTCCAGCTTCTGTGCCCCCTGCTTCACCTCGGCCCGGTGATGCTTCGGATCCGCCTTGGCTCCTCCCTCCCTCGGCTCCACCGGATCCCATCAAGTCATACGGCTTCTCCCAGCTCCCTTGTCTCTTCGTCAGTTGTCGACCTGCCCTCACCTTCGGCTTCGTCTGGCTCTGCATTCCCCCCCCGCTCCACCTTTGCCCTCGGTCCCACAGGCTCATGCGTTATTATTGGACATCCGCTTCCACCTTGGCCACTCGTCGCCATGGCTCCTCCTCGGTCTCCAGGGCCATCGGCTATGCGTGGGCTCATCGGCTCCATCTTGGGCTACATCCGCGTTAGTCATCCCCAGGGTGTCATCTACCATCAAGCCGACTCCACCAAGGTTCCCCCACCTTCGACTCCGCCCTGGGGCCTTGTCGTGGCTGGTCTCTGGACCACCATCTGGCTACTCCTGCTCCTGGCTCCTCTCTGGCTCCTTCCACACCTCCACGGACAGTTTTGTGTTCCCCGGACACTGTGTCATTTTCTTTTGTCCCACCCCCTCGTCCAGAACCCCCCACCCTCCCCCTCAGTTGGACTCTCTTAAATGAACATCTCTAATTTCTTAGCTCTAAATTAGATCCGGGGTTTTGCCATGTTTTTTGAAGGCTAACTTTCCAAACAGATGTTAGTGTTGTGAGTCAAATTACCAAACTACCAAACACAAAATAAAATAATAAATATAACCCAGCTAGAGTCTATATTTAGTTATTTTCTTACTCTAGAGATGAATGATAACTTGACCTGATCTGATTATGATCTCATTCCATGTTTTTATTTCAGAGATCAGCTCCAGTCCAGATGATCCAGTGATCAGGATTCTTCTGATGGGCAGAAACGGTTCCGGGAAAAGCTCATCTGGAAACACCATACTGGGAGAAAGAAAGTTTAAAGTCCAAAAACATAAGAGGAAACATGAAGCTGATGTTTGTGAGGAAGTAACTCAGATCGGAGAGAAGCAGGTGCATGTGATTAATTCTCCAGATCTTCTGGATCCAGATCTCAGCAAAAAGAAGTTTGAAAGTCTGCAAGAGCAGCTGGTCTGTGGATGTTCAGCAGGTCTCAGTTCAGTTCTGCTCACCGTTCCTCTAGAGGAACCTGTGAAAAATGAGGAAGAGATCCTGGAATTCATTAAGTGTTTATTTGGTCCTGGAGTTCAGAAGTACATCATGATTCTGTTCACACGTGGAGATGAGCTGCAGGATCAGGATGAGACCATTGATGAACATCTACAACACAAAGATCATGAGGATCTTCAGAGACTCGTCACTGAATGTGGAGGAAGGTTTCACTGTTTCAATAACAAGAGATCAGATGATCAGAAACAAGAACTACTGCAGAAGATTGAAGGAATGATGGAGGAGAACGGGGGGAAATTCATCATGAAACAAAGAAGTTCCAGCATGGGCACTCTTTATGTCAACTGTAAGATGATTTATTGTTGTAGATTGAACACATGCAGTTATGCATTAAGTCTACAACACTTATCATGACTCGTCACCTTTATTTATGTAGTGCTTGTAAGATTGTTTCAACTCAACTTTACAGGGATAAACCGGAAAATAGTGATAATTGATGCAAACAGACTGCAATTCTTCTGTAAAGCAGCTCTAAAAAGAGTAATGTCTCTTCAGCTGAAGTCAGTTCAGTGTTGATTAATTTCTGTTGTAAAAAACAATAGTTAATCAATCATCTGTGCATCGGCTCTAGATAAAACAGCGATGTAATCGTCCAGCTCAGTTCATTTCTCAGTGGTGTCAATGCAGGCAGATCAAAAACATTGTTGAATATCAAGTCAAGTGTCTCCAACTAAGAGAGCCAAAAGCAACAGCGGCAAGAACCAAAACTCCATCAGGTGACATCAGGTGACCAAAATGGAGAAAAAACCTTGGGAGAAACCAGGCTTGGTCAGGGGGCCAGTGAACACTTGCTTAATTATGTTTCAGACAGCTGCACAAGTCAGACTTATATAATTACTTATAACAGTGGTGGCTTTTTCTGGACCTCGGTGATTAACTTCTCCGCAGTGTCGTCTGCCATTTTAAATGTGCGAGCCTTAAATTAGCCTTAAATCTTCAGGTTGGTGGAGAGCTCCTGCCTCAAGTGGAGGAGTTCAAGTATCTTGTGGTTTTGTTCACGGGTGAGGGAAGGAAGGAGCGTGAGGTTGACAGACGGATCGGTGCAGCTTCTGCAGTAATGCGGTCGATGTACCGGTCTGTCGTGGTGAAGCAGGAGCTGAGCTGCAAGGCGAAGCTCTCGATTTACCGGTCAATCTACGTTCCTACTCTCACCTATGGTCATGAGCTTTGGGTCATTACCGAAAGAACGAGATCCCGGATACAGGCGGCCGAAATGAGCTTTCTCCGCAGGGTGGCAGGGTGCTCCTTTAGAGATAGGGTGAGGAGCTCGGTCACTCGGGAGGAGCTCAAAGTAGATCCGTTGCTCCTTCACATCGAGAGGAGTCAGCTGAGGTGGCTCGGGCATCTGTTTCGGATGCCTCCTGGACGCTTCCCTAGGGAGGTGTTCCGGGCATGTCCCATTGGGAGAAGGCCCCGGGGAAGACCTAGGACACGCTGGAGAGACTATGTCTCTCGGCTGGCCTGGGAACGCCTCGGTGTCCCCCCTGAAGAGCTGGAGGAAGTGTCTGGGGAGAGGGAAGTCTGGGAATCTCTGCTCAGACTGCTGCCCCTGCGACCCGGCCCCGGATAAGCGATAGAAAACGAATGAATGAATGAGCCTTAAATTAGAATGGATTCTGATTGGCTGTCAGTGTTTTATCATTCATCAGCTGGAAAAAAAAAATCGCTCCCAAAGTGATCCCAATGATATCATTCCTCTATATCTTTATAGTTGTGGCGTGGACTATTCTTTTATATATTTAGAACCATTTTTAGAACTATATCTTCATCCTTATAGTTGTGTAGGGGCCAAAATTCATTGAGAATATTGAGTAATTGAACAAGACACTGATGTGATTTGATGTTTCTGTTGTAGTTTCAAGAAAGTCTCCAGCAGATGTTCCAGAGGATATTGATGAGATTCCCGAGAGGAAAGACCTCAGGCTGGTTCTGCTGGGAAAAACTGGATCTGGGAAAAGTGCCACTGGAAACACCATCATCGGCAGAAACGTGTTAAAATCTACAGCCAGTACAAACTCTCAGACGAAACAGTGTCAGTCAGAAACTACAGTGAGGATGGGCAAAGAGATCTCAGTCATCGACACGCCTGGACTCTACGATACTGAACTCAGTGAGGAAGATGTTATGAAAGAAATAGTGAAGTGCATCACCTACGCCTCGCCTGGACCACACGCTTTTATTATCGTGATTAAAGTGAGTCGATTCACTGAGGAGCAGAAGAACACAGTGGAGAAACTCGAAGAAATGTTTGGAGAGAAAATAGTAAAATACACCATGATCATCTTCACTCACAAAGATGAGTTAGAGGAAAACGAAACCATCGAGCAGTATCTAGAGAACTGTGATCCAGATCTTCAGAAACTCATACAGAGCTGTGGAAACAGATTCTTCTGCTTAGACAACAAGTCCGCCAGTTTCCCTCAGTTCAGAGATCTGATCAGTAGAATAGAGAAGATGGTGGAAGAGAACGGAGGGACGCACTTCACCAATGACATGTTTGAGGAAACAGAGAATTGCATCCAGGAGATTCAGAAGGTGAAACTAGATGAGAAAGTGAAGCAGTACAAACTGAAGAACCAACTGGCCACTAAAATAGAATGTAAGCTATACTGGAGTTTAACAGCTGAGTCACGAGAGGACAGTCTG
This sequence comes from Opsariichthys bidens, assembly GCA_037194245.1. Classification (NCBI taxonomy): domain Eukaryota; kingdom Metazoa; phylum Chordata; class Actinopteri; order Cypriniformes; family Xenocyprididae; genus Opsariichthys; species Opsariichthys bidens. Next base: position 36,682,342 of record CM074277.1, on the reverse strand, counting down.
AAGGACATTATCAATCTGACATGCTTATATGTTTCAGCTGTCGGTCTGGAGAGAAAATGTACAAACCCTGAGTTCGTTCTCATAGAAGAAACAAAGTCTATAATCAACACCATGCAGAAACTCGCAAAAGAGAATATGTGCGTGACGCAGTGAGTCGTTCATGATCATGTTCACTGAAACACCTGAGTCTTCATCTTGTAAGAATAATTCCTTGTGACCCTGATAAACGAGAATTGGAGAAGTTGTATCTGCATGGGTTCTTCAAGAAAACGGTCAGCTGACTAATTGTTAGGCTAAGCCCCGCCCCCTGCACTGATGAATCATGTTAATTCAAAAGAAGAAGATAAGCTTATTTTGTTTCTGTTTTGTTTTTTAAATGGTATTCTACCAATTTTATTGTTCATTCGGGTCACAGGACACAGTTTTTTTTTCCCGCCGTTTTGTCTCCATCCACTGGGGAATCCCGAACGTGGATCCATGTTTCTTGTGTGTGTTTTTCTTTAATCAATGTCAAGTTAAATGTTTGTTTAAATGAACTGAATTTAGTTAATATGTTGCTTATTAAAAGTCTTTTTTGAGAGAGAAGGGTATATTTTTGCTAAAGCCCAGTAAAATTTGTTTATGAAGGTATACATCTGTAATATGTAGTATTTTCATGTTTATATTGTTTGTTAACTTTGTTGAAGAATAAATCATTCTAAGTGTCACGAGTCTTCTGTGTCTGTGTTCATGGACTCTTAATTTGTATTTGTTGTGTCTTGATGGTTCTGGTTCTTCCAGTAATGGCCGTATGCGAGTGACCTCTGACCCGACGCATGGCGTAGGATGTTGGGGTCGTTTAAACACCTTTTGAGGTTCAAACAAACTCAAGCTCCTCCCACATCTCTCTTTAACAATTCTTGCTTTAATTAACTCAATTAACTTAATTAACTTTACAATTTGTAAAGTTTTAAGTATATTTTTCTTGCCAAAAAAACACGTCTTTGCTTCAGAAGGCCTTTAATGGAGCAATATGGATTACTTTTATGATACATGGATGAGCTTTTTTGAGCTTCAAAATATTCACTCGCATTATAAACCTCTGAAGAGCCGAGATGATCTTTAAAATAACTCTGATTGTGTTCGTCTGACAGAAGAGAGTCATGTAAACATAGGATGGCTTGAGGGTAAATCAGGGCATAATCTTCATTTTCGGGTGAACTATCCCTTTAAATATCAAGTTATTTTACAGTATAGAGTTGGAGAAAAGTAAAGGCAAAATCAACCAGTTTTTCATGTCCCATTTCAAATCTTTCCTTTATATTCTTTACAAGGACATTAAAGAAAGAATCGTTTCGTGTTACAGTGTCATACTTTCATTCCCACATTATTCCAGTTCACAACGATACTCTATAAGAATAATAAGACGCTCGGGCTCTTTAAAGCAGGATGGATTCTGATTATCGTTCATCATCTGGAATGAATCGTTCCTCTGTGCCGTTATCGTTATTGTGGGGTGCTGTGGACTATTTTCTCCCTGTCTGCCATGAACAGAGTCTTTCTATTGTCCAGCAGGTGGAAACGTTGCATCTGATCACTCATCAAAGATCTTAATCTTTCATTGCCGAAAATATCGCGCACGTTTCCTCAGATTCTCATTACTGTACTACAGGGGAGCCCAACCTTTTTTGAACAAAGATCTACTTTTAGATTTATCAGTGTGCCGAGATCTACCACACCAAACAGAAAGCCAGTCGCTACTAACAGCGCATCTACAGATTTAATATGCTCAAAACAAACAGAAAAGTAGCTTAATCCATATATAATAAATCTATTGTGAATCAGAAGGCAGAGACAGATCCATTTGCAACAATTTATTAAACAGAAACTCCAGGCAAAGGTCAATATCTGCATAGATACACAGTTTCAGGGATCAAACAGAGGCGAGTCGAGAAACAGGCTGGAGGTCAGTAGGCAGGCAGCAGAACAATCAGAATCCAGAACCAGGCTTTGGGTCAGTAGGCAGGCAGCAGAACAATCAGAATCCAGAACCAGGCTTTGGGTCAGTAGGCAGGCAGCAGAACAATCAGAATCCAGAACCAGGCTGGAGGTCAGTAGGCAGGCAGCAGAACAATCAGAATCCAGAACCAGGCTTTGGGTCAGTAGGCAGGCAGCAGAACAATCAGAGAGAGTTAGAGATAGCAAGGGTCAGAGACACAGGCAGACAAGGATAACCAGAAATGCTCAGACATGCATAATAACAAAAACATATAATAAAGTTATTTCTCTACCTTAGTGGGACCTCTGGCACTGGGAGGAGGCACCTAGTTTCTCGTAGTCAGGGCAGTAAGAGCTGGTTGCAAGCCTTAAGCAGGCCAGAAGGTGGTCATCAGTCATTGTAGATCTGTACTTTGACTTGATGATTTTCATGTGAGAGAAAGCACACTCACACAAGTAGGTTGACCCGAAAAGTGCTGTCAAGTTGAAAGCACATTTTCTGAGGTTGTGATACTTTTGTTCAGTCAGTAAGTTCCAGAACTCTCCATTCATGTCAGATGTTGCCCTGGATTTGATCACAATGTCATTTTGCAGTGTGAGAATCTCATTCTCAACAGCAGTGTTATCGAAGTGGAACAGTGATACAATTTTGGAGGCAATACTATCCACATCAATACTTGGACCAAATGGAAAACACAGATAGCTGGCAACAGGCTCGATGGATCCAAAATCTGTAAAGCGCCTCTCAAATTCTAACAAGATGCTCTGAACCTGCTCCTCAAAACGTGCACTGTCAAGCTGCACGAAGTCTTTGCCCTGACGCTGAAGTTCTGCCTGCATGTGAGGAAAGTTACGTAGGTCATACCGTTGCAGTCTATTTGAAAGCAGTTGTAGCTTGCTTTTAAATGTGTTTACTGCACTGATCATGTTGATTACATGTTTGTCTTTACCCTGCAGCTCTAAATTAAAATCATTCAGCAGGTCAGTGAGATCGGTCAGGAACGCTAAATCCAATAGCCACTGGTAGTCCTCTAGCTGGGCATATTCTGCATGTTTCGAAAGCTTCAGAAAATCTTTGATTTCAGGCAACAACTCTGAGAATCTCGCTAAAAATTTACCTCTACTCAGCCATCTAACATCTGTGTGCAGCAACAGGTCTGTGTGTTCTGCACCGGTCTCCTCCAAATGAGCACGGAATAACCTTATTATTATTACTATATTATTCAATATTTCATTATTACATACTTATTTAATTTCAATAGCAATTTCGTCTAGCCTACATCAGATAATTTGGGGTTCAAACACGCCCTGCACACCACACATAGTGTTAAATATGAAAAAATACTGTTCGACAGAACTGCTTGTTACCACAGTTATCGTGCTTCCTCGGTGATGAAGCTCCACATCTGCGGCTATCCAACACGAAAATGCAGCAAGCCTTTCACAATATTTTCTTCAGATAACTCCAAATTTCTCCCACACACTGGACTTTATTTTTGATGCCGTAGGCTACTGTCGACAACTTTACTATCTCCACTAGCTATTCTTTTCTTCAACTCCTCAGCATCCATCTCAAAGACTGCAAGCAGATCGCGTGCGCGGTTATGATGGATTTTTAAAAGTGAAAGTAGCCCAGGTAACGTTATACAAGCTGATGTGTTGTATAAACTGATGTGGATTTTAAATTATTTTATCAACTTGAAATACAGGCATATTTTTGTAGATGTGTTCCTAAAAATATGCATATTTTTACGTTTGCATGTGATTGTTTTAAACCCGTGTTTAGATCCGTGTTTCCCCCGTGTCCGACCCGCACCAGACACAGTTGGATATTTTTCACCCGTTTGAGCAAAATTTGCGGGTCACCCATCGGGTACCCGAACGCTTGCAGGACTCTATCTCACAGCTCAAAGCTCCTCGTAGCTCCGCCCCCCAGCCAGCGCATAGCTGAACGTAATCAGTGATCTTGTAAGATTAAATAAATAACTTTTTTTTTTTTTTTAAATAAGTACAGCGATTTCTTTACTCAAGAAATACTATGTCTACTCTATAAAGGATAATATTTTATGTTTTTGATGTCTGAGACGCGGGAGCGGTGAAGAGAGAGAAAGGGCAAACCAGAGTACAATTCACTCTCGCGATCGACTGGAAAGCAGTCCGCGATCGACAGGTCGACCGCGATCGACTGGTTGGGCAGTTCTGCTGTACTAATTAAATGCACTTAAACGCAGCAGCTGCGGCGCGTCTGACATCTAATCCACGCAACAGATGGACACACACATGCAGCATCACTGTGTGCTATTGTTCCGAGAGCCAATGGGACGAGTGTGTGTGTGTGTGTGTGTGTGTGTGAGTGAGACACGCGGTGTGTTCATCTCAAACTCACTCCACTCTCATCTGCTGCTCAGGTAACACACACTCACTCTCTCTGCCGCTTCATGCGCGTGTTTCCACGCGTGTCTGAAGGCGACTAAACATTACCCACGATGCCTCTGGCTGCCGCTGATGAGCCCGTCTGCCCGAAGTTCCAGCCCAACATCTTCGACCCCACCCGCTGCCACGACTGCTTGCGACAGAAACACCTGCACAACACCTGCAGCGGCGGCGAGCACGCGCCCGAGCCGCGCGCATCTGCCGCGCACAGCGACGAGAAAGACACCAGCGCGAAGGTGAGAGAGAGAGAGAGAGAGACAGATGCTCAAAGCTGCAGAAACTCATGCAATTTACAACAATGAAACTCTGCAGGCTGTGTTTGGGTTTCTCGCATTGTCTTCGATCATGATGACAGATGCAGTGTGTGATGCTGTCAGAAATTAGAGTAATTAATTCCAGTGGTACAGGGGAGCGGATGACGTGCGCGCGCACGTGCTCATTAATGATGAATGAAGGCAGATCGTTTTCTTCTCTCTGCGGCGTCAGAGTAACTCAATACTTTCACAGAGAGACTTTAACCGCCACAACTAAAACATGCTGACAGAAACATGCTGACAAACAACCTCAGAAAGGGAAATGTCTTTAGTAGCTTTAGTCTAATAAATGTGACTAAGTGTTGTGAGTGGGCAGCTGTGTGGTTGCTAGAGAGATCTGAGCGCTGTTTACCAGGTTGCTAGGGTGTTCAAGGTAGTTGATACATTCTACTGGGTGGTTGCTAGGGTGTTTTGGGCAGTTGCTAGGTTCTGTTGGGTTGTAGCTCAAGGGTATATCACATCATATGTAACACATATTTATTGACTGAATTTGCATGTTCTTCAGCCTAACCCTTATTCATTACACTTTTGGTGTGAACCGACCTTTACATTTGCCGAAAACTTTTTCGTTCAAACAAACAAACAAACATGCAAGCCCAGCCCAGGTGAGAAAAAGTAACATAACAATTACTTTCTTTAAAAAGCAACCACGTAACGCAATTTTTTTCTTTTTTATGGAGTAACACAATATTGTAACACATTACTTTCTATAAAAGTAACTAAATAATACAATAAGTTATTTTTTGGGAGTAACAATATTGTAACACATTTTTTATAAAAGTAGCTCAGTAATGCAATTAGCTACTTTTTTAGGGAGTTACGCAACACTGTAACATTACTTTCTATATAAAGTAACTAGGGAGTAACACAATATTGTAACACATTTTTTATAAAAAGTAGCTCAGTAATGCAATTAGCTGCTTTTTAGGGAGTTATGCAACATTGTAACACATTACTTTCTATATAAGTAACTAAATAATACAATAAGTTACTTTTTGGGAGTAACACAATATTGTAACACATTTTCTATAAAAAGTAACTAAGTAATGTAATTAGTTACTTTTTTAGGTAGTAACGGAATATTGTAACATTACTTTCTATAAAAGTAACTAAATAATACAATAAGTTACTTTTTTGGGAGTAACACAATATTGTAACACATTTTCTATAAAAAGTAGCTCAGTAAAGCAATTAGCTACTTTTTAGGGAGTTACGCAACATTGTCACACTTTACTTTCTATAAAAAGAAACTACATTACGCAATTTGTTTCTTTTTTAGAGAGTAACAATATTGTAACATTATCTATAAAAAGTAACTAAGTAATGTATTTAGTTACTTTTTTAGGTAGTAACGCAATATTGTAACACATTAATTTTAACTTTCCCCAACACTGCGCAAGATGAGTAAATGCTAGATTCTATTGGGTGGTTGCTAAAGTGTTTTGGTTAATTAAGTTCTTTTGAGTGGTTGCTAGGTTATATTGTGGTTGTTAAGGTGTTCATTACTAGGTTCTATGGGGTGGTTGCTAAGGTGTTCATTACTAGGTTCTATGGGGTGGTTGCTAAGGTGTTCATTACTAGGTTCTATGGGGTGGTTGCTAAGGTGTTTTGGGTAATTGCGTTCTATCGGGTGGTTGCTAAGGTGTTCATTACTAGGTTCTATCGGGTGGTTGCTAAGGTGTTCATTACTAGGTTCTATGGGGTGGTTGCTAAGGTGTTTTGGGTAATTGCGTTCTATCGGGTGGTTGCTAAGGTGTTCATTACTAGGTTCTATTGGGTGGTTGCTAAGGTGTTCATTACTAGGTTCTATGGGGTGGTTGCTAAGGTGTTTTGGGTAATTGCGTTCTATCGGGTGGTTGCTAAGGTGTTCATTACTAGGTTCTATCGGGTGGTTGCTAAGGTGTTCATTACTAGGTTCTATTGGGTGGTTGCTAAGGTGTTCATTACTAGGTTCTATGGGGTGGTTGCTAAGGTGTTTTGGGTAATTGCGTTCTATCGGGTGGTTGCTAAGGTGTTCATTACTAGGTTCTATCGGGTGGTTGCTAAGGTGTTCATTACTAGGTTCTATTGGGTGGTTGCTAAGGTGTTCATTACTAGGTTCTATCAGGTGGTTGCTAAGGTGTTGGCATGGTCTGGCATGAAAACAGTCCTCCACCCTCTTCTGGTCTGTGCATGTGACTCGAGTTCCTCCTTCAATCTGTGGGATTTTTTCTCATGCTCATCATTAAAACTTAGTGCTAGATGATTCAGCATGACACTATCAGCTCTAGTGTTGACTGATCTAACATTACTAATGAAACTCACTTTGATCCTCTAAAGCTGTGAAGTGAAAAGAGATATGATGAAATCATGTTTATTAGTTAGCGCTTGTTGATCCGTATTTGATGAATACTGATATTTCAGCTGCCGATTCTTCACTCCTCTAAAATAATGATGAGCAGAAAAGCCACAAACCAGACTGAGTTACAACTGTGAAATCCTAAACCAGTACAGTGTGTGTGTGTCTGTGAAACGGCATGTGAACTTGCTTCATTTCCTCAGAAAAATCTCCTGCTAACACGTCTGAAACATGACCTCATCTTAATTTATTTGGAGAAAAATATGTCTTTCAGTGATAATGAACAGCAATGTCTTCATAAATTTAAACAACCCTTACACCACTAGAGTAGAAACCTTGGTTTGGTATAAGATGGATTCTCAGTAGATGCAGCATCATTCTGTTCTGATGCCTTAAAGTTCCATCAGAAAATCATGTGTTACACAGATCGTTTCAGCTGTAATGTGCTGCTCTCTGATTGGTTGTGTGTGTTCCATCCACCAATCAGGAGGACTCAGATGTGCTGTCAGTGGTCAGCAGCTACTGTGATGTCAGCAGAGGGGGGCGGGGCTTTGAGGACAGCTCCCTCTGCATCTTGAGTCCCGACTGTGACCTGTATCTGTGTGACGGAGACGACGACCAAAGCTCGGACAGGTGAGACTGCTAAGATCCGTTGCATGTCTTGAAATTAGATTGGCATGTTGAACCTGTGCTGTTGTTATATTATTTATCCTGCATTATAAGTAGTTTTTTTTTTTTAACTTTGCATTGCATACTTTGCTCTAAGAATCTATTTTGGGGACTTTGGGGGATAAAATCCATTTGTACTCTGAAGGTTGTGAGTGTGTCCTGGCATCATTCTTTCCAAAAACAACTTCCATCCCAGTCAGGGTGACGATTCCATATACAGCAGCTCTGCCGGTCCAGAGGAATACTCCAGCCTCCTTCGTCATCCTTCATCCTGCCGTAGAATGACCCGCTTGGATCCGCCACCTCACCGGACGAGCCCCCGTGGATGGACGGAGGTGTCTCAGAGTCGCCATGATGGATTTGGCCAGATCGGTTTTTCTCACGGTGAGGAAAACACCAATATCCAGTTACCAGTTGAGCAGCTTGTGGTGTTGTTCAGATAGTTAGAGTGGCAGTTTGAGGTGTCAGGTGGTGTCGGGTTCCACTGGGCTTTTCCTGAGTGCTGCGTCACGGTGCATGAGCGCAGTGTATCATTTCACATATTAATACAGGTCACGATCTTGTCTCTCTGTCCGCAGGCAGCGTGAAGGAGCGAAGAGAACGAGAGAGTGGATATTTCTCTCTGGGAAGGGCTGCCGGTAGCAGAGCTCTCCGTGATCAGAGTCCCCCTGCTCCTTATCGGCATTCAGAGAGAGGGCATCCACTGCCTAGCAACAAAAGCCCAGAACCCAAAGCCACCATTCCATTTCGGAACCCGGGTCTGGGCGTCCCCTCTGAAAGGAGAACCTCTGAGTTTCAGAATCCCGAGCAGCTTGCAGAAGACTATCCTCCGCAGTACCCTCCAGATCCGATAGATCTCAGTGTGGAGGTTGAAGCCCTTGCTGGTCCCCGAGCGCTGAGTCCCACCCCTTTCAAACAAGCTGAATCCATCGGTGCCTCCAGTCGAAGAGGGGGACGAAATGCCCACACATCTCCCTTACGGCAGCCGGGAACGCTCAACTCTTCCCAAAGAGGTTCTGGTCTCTTGCATTCCTCTTCTCCCTCTCGTAGTACCTCACCGTTCAGACGGGCTGAGTCCAGCTCTTCTCTCAACACGGCCGGCTTTCGGTCTAGCATTGCTTCACATGGACAAGATCGGGGAACGGTCAGTCCAGCACGGAACAGTTACTCCGGAGGCGTGCAGAAAAACCTCAAATCGTTTGTGAGCACCGCTGGCACCGTCAGTAATGTCAGTAAGTCTCTGTCTTACATGGATCTGAGAGGCTCTTTACGGAAACCTGACACCAACAGCTCCTTCATTGGGTCTACAGAAACCCGTGGAAGCTTGTCCCCTTCCAGACGGAGTTATGATGCTCCTGTTGTTAGAAAAACGGAAACGAAAAGCCTTTCATATGAACACGGTCATGACAGACAGAGTTCCTCCTCCTCAGTGGGCCGCTATGATTCAAGAAACCAGTCCCCTTCTAGACGGAGTTATGATAGTCCTGCTATTAGGAAAACCGAGACAAAAAGCCCTTCATATGAGCGAGGTCATGACAGACAGGGTTCATCTCCCTCAGTGGGCCGCTATGACTCAAGAAGCCAGTCCCCTTCCAGACGGAGTTATGATAGTCCTGCTATTAGGAAAACAGAGACAAAAAGCCCTTTGTATGAGCGTGGTCATGACAGACAGTTTTCCTCCCCCTCGAAGAACCGCTATGATTCAAGAAGCCAGTCCCCTGTGGGGAGGCTGGAGACTAGTGTCTCACCAAGTCAGATTCGAGAGGGTCGACGCAGTGCATCTCCGGTCAGGAAGGGCTACGGAATGCCCAGCCCATCAGACAGAGGATCTGTGTCTAATGGGTGGAGTCATGCCAGAAACAGCCCCTCCCCATCCAGGAAAAGTTATGAAACCACAGTGAAGAAACCAGAAGCAAAGAGCTCCCTTCACAGCTACAACCGAGACAGCCGACACTCTTCCCCAAGTAGAGGTCGAAATCAAAACCCTTGCTCATCATCGCTTCGTAAGTCTGAAACAAGCCAGTCCTCATCAAACCGTGGCCCCAAGAGCCGCAGTCCCTCTCCCTTAAGGTGGGCAAATGACACCCCTATCCAATCTCTTCCCCGCAAGTCAGAGAGTGGACGTAGCCCCTCTGTGTCCACACTGAGGCATGACATTGCAGACCACATCCCTCTCAGGAACACTATGAGTGACAGAACTGGCTCCACCTCTTACGTAAGAAACTCCACAAGTAACCAATCACAGCATGATTCAAATCCTCCATCAGGCCGCTGGAAAGGCTCCACCCACTCTCTCAACAGCCAGTCAGTCTCCCGTAACTCCTCCCCATCACGACACAGCGGTGAGAAGAAGCAAATTAGCTCCTTTCCTAAATCTGTCCCTGTAGCCTGGGAAACGCCACTAGACGGAAGCAAGAGGAGCAGCATGAAGCAGGGCCAAGAGGTGCAAAGCTCCACGCCTAACAACCGACGAGTGCCGAGCCAACACAGGAGCCCCTCCCCTCCAGTCCAAAGACACACGTCTTCCCAGAGCTCCATGGACTCTGAGTCAAGTCATCTGTCTGCCGGGTCATCGGGTCTGAACCGGGAAGAATATGCCATGATGGCTGACCTTCCCAAGGTCAAAACGGTCTTCCATAGGGAGAGTCCAAGCCAACTGGGGAGGCTCGAGAGCCGTCAGAAACGAGAACTTTCCCGCTACAAACCAGCCAGGTAGACACAACATGTTCGCTGTTCAACATGTGGTCATCTCAAAATAACACAATGTAAAAAGAGTAGCAAAGCCAGGACATTTTTAGCAATGTTATCATAAATTTAGGAATAAACTGTAAATAATTCATAACACAGCTCAAGGAAATGAAATAAACGTACGTGTAATGGCCAGAGGAATATTGTGAATCAGGTTTCATATGAGTTTAGTCATATCTTCAGATGAGGGTCACACATGGACATGAGCTGGTGACCCGGGTCAGCTGAATCTGTGTTTGTGTGTCTCTAGTCACTCCCAGAGCAAATCTCCTCACGCAGAATGGGACGAACTAGAGGATGAAAGAGACAGTGGTACACTATCAAGGGCTCACTCGTCCAGCTCCCTACACACACAGGTAAATACCCGTCCTGTGACATTCACATCTCAGTGTTGAATTTGATAGGCTTAGTGTTTCTACAGGCCTGTTCACACCATGAATGAGAACTATAATAACTATAACCATAAAGTTTGAATAATTATTCTATCACAACAAAAACAGTGAAGTCTAAACCACACCTGTAATGATGATTTCACAGAGGAACAATTCCATTGCAATATAACAGTCAAAGGATATTTTTTACACATAGGCAAACTTAGACTAAAATTAAGAAATTTATGATCAGAAATACCAGTGTTGGAGGAAGAGATGGAGGAGATATCAACCCTTGATGTACATATCAGATGAAGTGTGTGGCCATGAGGATGGGTAGGAAAATGTCATATTAAAACAGTCAAAAACAGACAGTGATTGATTTGTGTTAGAGCAAACGGTGTCGACATGAATACTGAAGTCATTATAGTTATTGATTTATTTAACATTATTGTTATCATTATAGTAAGCATTATTGTTTTCATAACAGTTATCATTACAGTTAGTATTATTGTTATCATTATAGTTGTCTTTATTGTCATCATAATAATTGGCATTGTTGGTATCGTTCTTGGTTCTCAGTGAGGTTTAAAATATCACAGTGATGACTTGAGCTCACAGTGTACGAGAAAACGATACACACCCTCGTATTTCTGAATGGTTAAACCCAGCGTGAGCAGGGTGGAGATCTGAGAGCATCTTATCCTGAAAGACATCTAAAACCAAGACGTGTTTACACACACGTCTGCAGAGGTCCAAGAGCATTAACCTGTGTGTCTCATGTATGTCCCCATGTATTAATGCTGGTCTTTGACAGACAGCGAGCAGTCCGGCCGTGGAGCACACACACCCGTCCAGGGCATCAGGACAGAAGCAGGTACAGTAACATCTCCTATCGACCCTTAGAAACTCTTGAGGTTCATGTCTGATCAGTGTGTGTTTGTTCTATAGAAACTCTTGAGGTTCATGTCTGATCAGTGTGTGTTTGTTCTACAGAGACGCTTGAGGTTCATGTCTGATCAGTGTGTGTTTGTTCTATAGAAACTCTTGAGGTTCATGTCTGATCAGTGTGTTTGTTCTCCAGAAACTCTTGAGGTTCATGTCTGATCAGTGTGTTTGTTCTCCAGAAACTCTTGAGGTTCATGTCTGATCAGTGTGTTTTGTTCTATAGAAACTCTTGAGGTTCATGTCTGATCAGTGTGTGTTTGTTCTATAGAAACTCTTGAGGTTCATGTCTGATCAGTGTGTGTTTGTTCTACAGAGACGCTTGAGGTTCATGTCTGATCAGTGTGTTTTTGTTCTATAGAAACTCTTGAGGTTCATGTCTGATCAGTGTGTGTTTGTTCCAGAGAAACTCTTGAGGTTCATGTCTGATCAGAGTGTGTTTGTTCTATAGAAACTCTTGAGGTTCATGTCTGATCAGTGTGTGTTTGTTCTACAGAGACGCTTGAGGTTCATGTCTGATCAGTGTGTGTTTGTTCTATAGAAACTCTTGAGGTTCATGTCTGATCAGTGTGTTTGTTCTCCAGAAACTCTTGAGGTTCATGTCTGATCAGTGTGTTTGTTCTCCAGAAACTCTTGAGGTTCATGTCTGATCAGTGTGTTTGTTCTATAGAAACTCTTGAGGTTCATGTCTGATCAGTGTGTGTTTGTTCTATAGAAACTCTTGAGGTTCATGTCTGATCAGTGTGTTTGTTCTCCAGAAACTCTTGAGGTTCATGTCTGATCAGTGTGTTTGTTCTCCAGAAACTCTTGAGGTTCATGTCTGATCAGTGTGTTTGTTCTCCAGAAACTCTTGAGGTTCATGTCTGATCAGTGTGTTTGTTCTCCAGAAACTCTTGAGGTTCATGTCTGATCAGTGTGTTTGTTCTATAGAAACTCTTGAGGTTCATGTCTGATCAGTGTGTGTTTGTTCCGCAGAGACACTTGAGGTTCATGTCTGATCAGTGAGTGTTTGTTCTACAGAGACGCTTGAGGTTCATGTCTGATCAGTGTGTGTTTGTTCTCCAGAAACTCTTGAGGTTCATGTCTGATCAGTGTGTGTTTGTTCCAGAGAAACTCTTGAGGTTCATGTCTGATCAGTGTGTGTTTGTTCTACAGACACTCTTGAGGTTCATGTCTGATCAGTGTGTGTTTGTTCTCCAGAAACTCTTGAGGTTCATGTCTGATCAGTGTGTGTTTGTTCTCCAGACACTCTTGAGGTTCATGTCTGATCAGTGTGTGTTTGTTCTCCAGAGACGCTTGAGGTTCATGTCTGATCAGTGTGTGTTTGTTCTACAGAGACGCTTGAGGTTCATGTCTGATCAGTGTGTGTTTGTTCTATAGAAACTCTTGAGGTTCATGTCTGATCAGTGTGTGTTTGTTCTCCAGACACTCTTGAGGTTCATGTCTGATAAGTGTGTGTTTGTTCTACAGAAACTCTTGAGGTTCATGTCTGATCAGTGTCTTTGTTCTCCAGAAACTCTTGAGGTTCATTTCTGATCTGTGTGTGTTTGTTCTACAGAAACTCTTGAGGTTCATGTCTGATCAGTGTGTGTTTGTTCTATAGAAACTCTTGAGGTTCATGTCTGATTAGTGTGTGTTTGTTCTCCAGAAACTCTTGAGGTTCATGTCTGATCAGTGTGTTTGTTCTCCAGAAACTCTTGAGGTTCATGTCTGATCAGTGTGTGTTTGTTCTACAGAAACTCTTGAGGTTCATGTCTGATCAGTGTGTGTTTGTTCTACAGAAACTCTTGAGGTTCATGTCTGATCAGTGTGTTTGTTCTCCAGACACTCTTGAGGTTCATGTCTGATCAGTGTGTGTTTGTTCTCCAGAAACTCTTGAGGTTCATGTCTGATCAGTGTGTTTGTTCTCCAGAAACTCTTGAGGTTCATGTCTGATCAGTGTGTGTTTGTTCTCCAGAAACTCTTGAGGTTCATGTCTGATCAGTGTGTTTGTTCTCCAGAGACGCTTGAGGTTCATGTCTGATCAGTGTGTTTGTTCTCCAGAAACTCTTGAGGTTCATGTCTGATCAGTGTGTTTGTTCTCCAGAAAGCTCACAGGCCGTCGGTGTATTTCTCCTGCAGCGTGGATCAGACTGATGAGGAGTCAATGCAACAGGCACGTCTCTCACACAGATCAAACACTCAAAAATAAACTTTTTCTCAGCGTTGTTGCTCCAAACCCGTCTGGAGATGTCAGATTGAATGTGATCTCTGTGTCATACGGGTTTGGAACAACATGAGAGTGAAGATTTCATCATTTAATATTAATAATTTAACTTTATGTTAACATTCAGCTATTTTGGAGTAGGCTCTTGTGTACTGAGTTTAGTAAAGTGTTAAACAGCAGGTTTACTGTGAGATTATTGTTTGCGCGCTTCTGATTGGTTGCTGTGCTTCGCTGGGCGGTTCTGATTGGCCGTTCGCTTCCGCTGAACTCTAATCGGGATCCGCCCCGGCAACACAGACTGCAGCGCGAGTTCCGTCCAACTTACGCTGCGATCGATCGATTAAATGATTTAAAGTGTTGTTGAACATGACGATCTTCAGCTGTAGCGCTGAAGCCTCTCAGATGCGCTGTGTTTAATCTGTGTTTGTGTTTGTGCTGCGGCTGGATTTGAACATCATGACGGTCAGTTTCACTTTAATTCACTTTAATAACCGAGTGTAAACACGATGCTAGCTCAATTCTGTGTCCATTCAAACTTCTGTTAGCGTGTGTGTGTGTGTGTGTGTGTGTGTGTGTGTGTGGTACGTACGTGACCAAACACAACTTGTTTTTTTTTTTTATATTTGTGTGTTTGTGCGCGCGCGACACACCCGCGCAAACAGCGCACGCGCATGACTGAGGCAGATATTAGCTAGTTTGTTGTTCTTGTGAAAACACACAAACTCCGATAAACTCTGATACTGTGAGCGCATTGATTACCGCATCAGAGTTTAGAGTTTAGAGTGTGTGTGAGAGAGAGAGAGAGAGAGAGAGAGAGAGAGAGTGTGTGTGTGTGAGAGAGAGAGAGAGAGAGAGAGAGTGTGTGTGTGTGAGAGTGTGAGAGAGAGAGAGTGTGTGTGTGAGAGAGAGAGAGAGAGAGAGAGAGAGAGAGAGAGAGAGTGTGTGTGTGTGTGAGAGTGTGAGAGAGAGAGAGTGTGTGTGTGTGTGAGAGAGAGAGAGAGAGAGAGAGAGAGATCATGTTCATTGTGTAACCGGTTTGATCCGATGTGTTTTTCTAATGTTCATTTGTGTGTTTTTACGAAATCCATTGTATTTATTTTTTGGCTAAATTGCGTTTTATTTATTTTTCCCTTTTTCTGAACTCTGATTAATTGTTTAAATATATGTTAGTCATTAAAAAGTGCATCTTAATTAGTTGAAATTATCAACTTATACAATTTAACAACATTTTTTAAACTTAAAAAATGAAATGTGTATTTATTTTCCTCAAATTCCATTCTTTTTTTCTATTCTATTTTTTTCTGTTTAAATTTTTAATAATTAAAAAGCGTGTCTAATGAATTGAATTCACAAAATAATAATTTATTAATTTTTTTTCACAATAATAGGACCCTATGAAATGTTTTTTTTCTTCCCCAAATTGCGTTTTAGTTTTTCTGATTTTTTTTTTAACTCAGATTTATTGGTTTTCCAACCAATAAATAAATAAATTATCCAACTTATACAGTTGAACGCCAGTTGATAAAATAAAATACTTTTTTTTTTCTCAAATTCCTTGTTTGTCATTTCCATTTTAATGGTTTAAATTTTTTAAACATTTTTTTTGAACACTAACCGTAAACTGACAAGGAAATGCATTTTGAAAAATATTTTAACCACATTCCCACGAATAGTTGAAATTTTTAACAATCAATCAGCCTGTCTGATGAATTGATTTCATAAAGCCTTTAAACTCAGTCATTTATTGAGTTATTTTACAATAATAGGGCCTTATGATGAAATGTTTTATTTTTTCAGAAACTCTGTTTTGTGTTTTTAATTTTTCTGGATTTATCATTTACAAACTCAAATTTATCAAAAATGTTGGTAATGAAATATAGGAATAATAATTTCTTTAATCTTTTCAAATGTAATCTTTACTTTAACAAACAAAATGCCACACATTGGTTTACTGCTAAAATTAAGTTTATTATTATAATATTACTTTGAAAGGTGCATTCAACTGTACAATATTATTATATTTCTGTCACAGTTTCATCCAAATTCTGCATTAAATTCTGTGATTCTCTCTGTGTTTTCCACGTCTCACTGAATCATCATGATGAATCATTTGATATTGATTCATCGTATGAATCATAGACTCTTTATTGAAGTTGACTCATTCTGAATGTGTTCGTCATTAATAAACTAATGATGAGAGTAAAAGTTTTTACTTCGATTTTGCAGTTGCATTCGGCTTTACTCCTCTCACCATCAGTGTGTGTTGTTTCCTGTGTGTGTGTGTGTGTCTGCAGCCTGACCTGCTGAACTTTAAGAAGGGATGGATGTCTAAACTGGACGAGAGTGGAGAGGTGAGACTCTTCTGTCTGTCATGATGATGTTGAGCTGTGTGTCCTCACGACTGACCGTGTGTGTGTGTGTTCAGTGGAGGAAGCACTGGTTTGTGCTGACAGACGCTGGACTGAAGTACTACAGAGACTCTGCGGCGGAGGAGGTGAGAATCACACGAACACTACAGCGAAACAGTGAAATATTCCAGTGTAATCAGCAGTTTCTACGTGAATATATCGTAAACTGAACCTTATATGCGGCGATCAGAGCTGTTTTTTCGTTAGCGTTCTTCTGTTCCGCTCTGGAAGTCTATACGTCCGGGAATGTTACGAAATTCGGCACACTGATAGTCCGAACCGTCACCACAGCAAATTTGAGTCTCTAACTCAGTCTGAAGTTGCATTCCTTTATGCTAATAACGTTTGAACCGCCATTTCGAATCTTCCGAAAAACCTACGTTTTCAAACTAGGATGTTGCTCAGATTTCCACGACAATTTAACCAGATCATCTTCAGAACATGCGGACAAAAACGTATGGAATTCAAGGTGATTTTTATAACCGTTTTCGAAACAAATGTTACATATCAAATTAATTCTGAAGCTGTCTGAAACCGCTCCCTATCCACTATATAGTGCGCTATATCGGGTGTCGGCCATTTTGTAGGGCGGTCTGAATTCTGAAGCTGTCCGAAACCGCTCCCTATCCACTATATAGTGCGCTATATCGGGTGTCGGCCATTTTGTAGGGCGGTCTGAATTCTGAAGCTGTCTGAAACCGCTCCCTATCCACTATATAGTGCGCTATATCGGGTGTCGGCCATTTTGTAGGGCGGTCTGAATTCTGAAGCTGTCCGAAACCGCTCCCTATCCACTATATAGTGTGATATATTGGGTGTCGGCCATTTTGTAGGGCTGTCTGAATTCTGAAGCTGTCCGAAACCGCTCCCTATCCACTATATAGTGCGCTATATCGGGTGTCGGCCATTTTGTAGGGCTGTTCGAATTCTGAAGCTGTCCGAAACCGCTCCCTATCCACTATATAGTGCGATATATTGGGTGTCGGCCATTTTGTAGGGCTGTCTGAATTCTGAAGCTGTCCGAAACCGCTCCCTATCCACTATATAGTGTGATATATTGGGTGTCGGCCATTTTGTAGGGCTGTCTGAATTCTGAAGCTGTCCGAAACCGCTCCCTATCCACTATATAGTGCGATATATTGGGTGTCGGCCATTTTGTAGGGCTGTCTGAATTCTGAAGCTGTCCGAAACCGCTCCCTATCCACTATATAGTGTGATATATTGGGTGTCGGCCATTTTGTAGGGCTGTCTGAATTCTGAAGCTGTCCGAAACCGCTCCCTATCCACTATATAGTGCGATATATTGGGTGTCGGCCATTTTGTAGGGCTGTTCGAATTCTGAGTGAACGACTTCATTCCCCACATTCGTTCACTACTTTTACCCACAGCGTTTTACTTTTACTTTAGTGCAGCGTTTCAGCGCAGCGCCACCTACTGGTCCTGTGGAATGAAAAAGGCACATAATTCCTTGTCCAAAAAAGCATTAGCGTTAACATGTGGAGGCTCTTGAATCTGTATCTGACATTGACACCAGACCTCTCCTCACTCAGACCCACATCAGTTCGGTCACAGCGCCACCTATTGGTCGTCTGTTGTAAACCTTCCATTTTTTAAGATTTTCCTGCCGATTTGCAGCTGGTCTTGACGGTTTGTGCTCGACCCGATGAGATTTACTCCCGTCGTCAGTGTCACATGATCCTTCAGAAATCATTCTGATGGGATGATTTGCTGCTCGAGAATCATAGTTTTTTCAGGATTCCTACAATAGGAACAGCATTGAAATCTTTGCCAGTTCATGATGTGTTCAGAGTGAATGTGAGTGACGTTGGCTCTGTCTGTCAGAGAGACGATGTGGATGGAGAGATCGACCTGAAGTCGTGTGTGAAGGTGTCGGAGTTCGACGTGGAGAAGAACTACGGCTTCCAGATTCAGGTGGGTTCAGACGGCGTGTGCCATCCTGTCCGGACCTGCTGCATTCCTCCTCACCGGATCTCTGTCTCTTCCTCCTCCTGCAGACGAGAGACGCCGTGTTCACGCTCTCGGCCATGACGGCGGGGATCCGCAGGAACTGGATCGAGATTTTGAGGAAGAACGTTCGACCCGGCAGCTCTCCGGACCTCACACAGTCAGTCACACACACACATACAGTCACACTCTCACTCACACACACACACACACACACGCACTTACATTTAGTCATTTAGCAGACGCTCTTATCCAAAGCGACTTACAAGTGAGGAAAACAAACAAGCGATTCTTCATGAATTGGCAAATAACACAGGAAGTGCTCACAATACAAGTTTCATACATTGCTCAGTACCATAAGCTGGAGTAGGAAGGGAAAAGGGAAGGAAAGGGTTTTTTTTTTTTTATGAGGGGATCAAGTGTTCACGGAAGACTTACGCACTCACTCACTCACTCACTCACACACTCTCACACTCTCACTCACGCACACACTCTCACACACAGAGAAATAATCGACCAATTAAGACGTGTGTCCTCCTGCAGGCTGCCCAACAGCAGCGTTGATAAGGAGAACACTCGTCAATCATCATCCCTCAGACTGCGCAGCCAATCAGAGGCCTCCTCCACCACTGCAAACCCCGCCCTCAGCAAGTTTGACTACGTCGAGCTGTCACCCGTAGCCACGCCTTCTACTCCTGCCTCCGCCAATCAGAGAGAGTCCGGGGAGGGGCAGGTGAGAGAGCACAGCCAATGGCAGGAGGAGCGGCGGCGCGACGACGCCCACAACCAGTGGGAGGCGGTGCTGTCGCGAAAGGGGCCGGGCCTGACGGAACAGAGGCGCATCGAGGAGGAGATCGAGAGGAAGTGGGCGGAGTTTGAGCGGCTGCCACTCAAAGAGATGAGGTCACTCCCACCGATGGGCTCGCGGTCGAGCCCGTCAGCCAATCAGGCTCTGGAGAGGGAGGTAGTGCGTGAATACAGTCTATCTGCTCTCATGAATGACTTTATGAGAACTGAATAGAGCGCAGAGAGACCCGTTAACCCTCGCCAAACGCATTCGGCCCGTTACCATATTTTAAACAATGCACATTTTTTTGGTATGGAATCCAAACCTCAAAAATGTGTCAAGACTATCAAAGTACATGTAATTTATTAAATTTTGTGTATATATATATATATATTTATTTATTTATTTATTTATTTATTTATTTATTTATTTATTTATTCATGATATATATAATATATTGTAAAGAAATATAACTGTATAAAAATATATCTGATAAATTTATTAATAATATTTAGCCTCTTTCCCACATAGTTTTTTGTTAAACATGATTCTTAAATATTTTTTGTAGTTTTGATCACCTTTTTCATCATAAACATTAGTTTTTTTTATCCATTTTTATATATATATATATATATATATATATATATATATATATATATATATATGCTTATTATATATTTGTTTTGTTTGGAAACTAATGCGTAGGTTTCATTTATAGGCTGTTTTAAGTTCAAAATGATCTAATTAATATCTTTATTTAAAATTTTAAATAATGTTTTATATTCAAATTAATTGTCCCATAGTTATTCATTTTTAAAAAAAAAAATTTTATGTATAATTTGAAATTTCAAAGAATTGAAATGTGAAAAACATGTTGTTGTTTTTAGCTTGTTCCACCGGGTCAGAATGAATGTTTTTTTTATGCGTTGTAAGGGTTAAACTGAACAAATGAGCTTTATCAAGTTCTTCTGGAGCTTATTCAGTCATTTGTTCCGATCTCTCTGTGTGTGTGTTTGTGTGTGCATGAGCGTGTTTTCACACTTCCTGTCCTGTACGCTTGTGCTTCCTGCGGAAGGCTTTACCTCTCTCTCCGTCTCTCCTGTAGGTGGCGTCTCTGAGGCAGCAGCTGGCGGAGCTGAGGGCGGGGCCGGGTGGGCGGGAGGGGTGGGCGGGGTCAGAGCGGAGGGCGTGCTGCGGGGAGAGTCTGCAGCAGATGGAGCGCGTCCACAGGGAGGCGATGGAGCGGCTGGAGCGGCGGCACGCGCAGCAGATCAGCGCGCTGGAGCGAGAGAGAGACGCGCTGCTGAGGGAGGAGACGGACGCCACTGCACGAGGTACTGGGCGGAGCTTCACTGCAGCCGCTCCCATTGGTCGTTGTCCAGACATGTGTTTTCTCCACAGAGGACCTCATAATGTAATATTAATATACTAACTATGAAAATCCCCATCGGAAAAAATCAACGTAAATGATGCCCAGAACCAACGGCGCTGAAAAAGGGGGCGGGCACTAATGCGCTCCATATTTGCATAAACATGAGCTTGTTTGCAGTGCAGAATGATTGACGTGAATGGTGTGTTTGTGTTTTCAGTGATGGAGGCGTTACAGAAAGCACACAGAGAAGAGCTGGAGAAAAACACACAACTCAAAGACACACATGGGATGGACACACACTCTCTCAACAAACAACAACAGTGAGTACACACACACACACACACACTCTCAACAAACAACAACAGTCAGTACACGTGTGTGTGTGTGTGCAGGGCGGAGGTGGCGTCTCTGCGGCGGGAGCTGCAGGCTCTGTCGGAGCGGTTCTCTCAGAAGTGTCTGGAGCTGAAGCGAGCGCAGCAGCACCACGAACACACGGAGCGACAGATGATCCAGAGGGACAGACAGCTGGAGCAGCTGAAGAGAGACAACCAGGTGAGACGACACCTACACCCGCGACCTTCAGCTCCGTCACGTCTGATTTAAAAAGCTCTGCTGACACGTCTGTGTGTCTGAAGGACTTGCAGGCCCGTCTGTCGGACGAGGTGAAGGTCATTCGCTCTCTGGTCACAGGTCAAGGGTCAGACGCGGGGACCGAGGGCAGCGAGAGGTCATGGTGTGAGATGCAGGTGAGGCGTCCGCTCGTCTGTTCTGACTCACACACTCCTCATGTGATTCATCAAACCTGAGGAGTTTTATTTGTTTGTTTCATGAATTTAGGAAAGTTTGATGGTATTTTCTTTCATCTGTAGATACAAAATATATAAAAATGCAACTCGGTTGTTGTGTAATTTTTTGAGCCGTTCTTATCATTCTCTTTAGCCAATCAGACGCAAGATTGTAATCCATCCGGTCATGATGTGTCTTGCTCTCTGCTTTGACTCAAGCGTAGCGTCTGTAATCCGTTCAGACAGGATCTTCATTCATGCAGCTTCATGACTCAAGACTTTTCAGAGCGTCATTTCATATTTAATAACTCGGCATCATCAAATGACTTCTTACATATAGGCTTTTTTTGTGAATCTGCAGAGATGTGTTTCAAGGTGTGTGTGTGTGTGTGTGTGTCACAGGTGCTGCTGCGGGTGCGAGAGAACGAACTGCAGCACCTTCACCAAGAGCTCAACAGCCTCCGCAACCAGATGCACTTCCTCACCACGGTAACACACCTGTGTGTGAGTGTTTGAGAGTGTGAGTGTTTGAGAGTGCGTTTGAGAGTGTGAGTGAGCGTTTGAGAGTGTGAGTGAGCGTTTGAGAGTGTGAGTGAGTGTTTGAGAGTGTGAGTGAGTGTTTGAGAGTGTGAGTGAGTGTTTGAGAGTGTGAGCGTTTGAGAATGTGAGTGAGCGTTTGAGAGTGTGAGTGAGCGTTTGAGAGTGTGAGTGAGCGTTTGAGAGTGTGAGCGTTTGAGAGTGTGAGTGAGCGTTTGAGAGTGTGTGTGAGCGTTTGAGAGTGTGAGTGAGCGTTTGAGAGTGTGAGTGAGCGTTTGAGAGTGTGAGTGAGCGTGAGTCTTTGAGATTGTGAGCGTGTTTCTGTGTCTGTGTGCGTGAGTGAGTGAGCGTGTGCATGAGTGAGTGAGCGTGTGCGTGAGTGAGCGCGTGTGATTGAGCGTGAGCGCGTGTGAGAGCGTGAGTGAGCGTGTGTGAGTGAGTGTGCGTGAGTGAGCGTGTGAGTGTCTTTGAGATTGTGAGCGTGTGTGTGTGCGTGAGAATGAGTGTGCGTGTGTGAGTGTCTTTGAGATTGTGAGCGTGTGTCTGTGAGTGTTTGAGCGTGAGTGAGCGTGCGTCAGTGAGCGAGCGCGTGTGAGTGTCTTTGAGATTGTGAGTGTTTGAGCGTGAGTGAGCGTGCGTCAGTGAGCGAGCGCGTGTGAGTGTCTTTGAGATTGTGAGCGTGTGTCTGTGAGTGAGCGTGTCTGTGAGTGTTTGAGCGTGAGTGAGCGTGCGTCAGTGAGCGAGCGCGTGTGAGTGTCTTTGAGATTGTGAGCGTGTCTGTCTGTGTGTGAGTGAGTGTGCGTGAATGAGCGTGTGAGTGTCTTTGAGATTGTGAGCGTGTGTGTGCGTGAGAATGAGTGTGCGTGTGTGAGCGTGTGAGTGTCTTTGAGATTGTGAGCGTGTGTCTGTGAGTGAGCGTGTCTGTGAGTGTTTGAGCGTGAGTGAGCGTGCGTCAGTGAGCGAGCGCGTGTGAGTGTCTTTGAGATTGTGAGCGTGTGTCTGTGCGTGCGTGAGCGAGCGTGCGTGAGTGAGCGTGCGTCAGTGAGCGTGCGTCAGTGAGCGAGCGTGAGCGAGCGAGCGAGCGTGAGCGAGCGTGCGTCAGTGAGCGAGCGTGAGTGAGCGAGCGAGCGTGAGTGAGCGTGCGTCAGTGAGCGTGCGTCAGTGAGCGAGCGAGCGTGAGTGAGCGTGCGTCAGTGAGCGAGCGTGAGTGAGCGAGCGAGCGTCAGTGAGCGTGCGTGAGTGAGCGTGCGTCAGTGAGCGAGCGTGAGTGAGCGAGCGAGCGTGAGTGAGCGTGCGTCAGTGAGCGTGCGTCAGTGAGCGAGCGAGCGTGAGTGAGCGTGCGTCAGTGAGCGAGCGTGAGTGAGCGAGCGAGCGTGAGTCAGTGAGCGAGCGTGAGTGAGCGAGCGAGCGTGAGTGAGCGTGCGTCAGTGAGCGAGCGTGAGTGAGCGAGCGAGCGTCAGTGAGCGTGCGTGAGTGAGCGTGCGTGAGTGAGCGTGCGTGAGTGAGCGTGCGTGAGTGAGTGAGCGTGCGTGAGTGAGCGTGCGTGAGTGAGCGAGCGAGCGTGAGTGAGCGTGCGTGAGTGAGCGTGCGTGCGTGCGTGCGTGAGCGTGCGTGAGTGAGCGTGCGTGAGTGAGCGTGCGTGAGTGAGCGAGCGAGCGTCAGTGAGCGTGCGTGAGTGAGCGAGCGAGCGTCAGTGAGCGTGCGTGCGTGAGTGAGCGTGAGTGAGCGTGCGTGAGTGAGCGAGCGTCAGTGAGCGTGCGTGCGTGAGCGAGTGTGCGTGAGCGAGTGAGCGTGAGTGAGCGTGCGTGAGTGAGCGAGCGAGCGTCAGTGAGCGTGCGTGAGTGAGCGAGCGAGCGTCAGTGAGCGTGCGTGCGTGAGTGAGCGTGAGTGAGCGTGCGTGAGTGAGCGAGCGTCAGTGAGCGTGCGTGCGTGAGCGAGTGTGCGTGCGTGAGTGAGCGTGAGTGAGCGTGCGTGAGTGAGCGAGCGTCAGTGAGCGTGCGTGCGTGAGCGAGTGTGCGTGCGTGAGTGAGCGTGAGTGAGCGTGCGTGAGTGAGCGAGCGTCAGTGAGCGTGCGTGCGTGAGCGAGTGTGCGTGAGCGAGTGAGCGAGCGTGCGTGAGTGAGTGTGCGTGCGTGAGTGAGTGAGCGTGAGTGAGCGTGCGTGAGTGAGCGAGCGTCAGTGAGCGTGCGTGCGTGAGCGAGTGTGCGTGCGTGAGTGAGCGTGAGTGAGCGTGCGTGAGTGAGCGTGAGTGAGCGTGCGTGAGTGAGCGAGCGTCAGTGAGCGTGCGTGCGTGAGCGAGTGTGCGTGCGTGAGTGAGCGTGAGTGAGCGTGCGTGAGTGAGCGAGCGTCAGTGAGCGTGCGTGCGTGAGCGAGTGTGCGTGAGCGAGTGAGCGAGCGTGCGTGAGTGAGCGTGCATGAGTGAGTGAGCGAGCGTGAGTGAGCGAGCGTGAGTGAGTGTCTTTGAGATTGTGAGCGTGTGTCTGTCTGTGTGTGTGTGTGTGTGTGTGTGTGTGTGTGTGTGTGTGTGTTAGGGGTTGCACCAACTAGTCGACTTTAATGCACTGCCATGATGCTTTAAGCATGACGTCGACTGGTCGCTGATCATGGCCTATAGAGGGCGCAGCAGGAGTGTGTACTGCGTGTTCCCCTTCTGTGTGTGTGTGTGTGTGTAACACGTACTCCCCATCTGTGTGTGTGTCAGGAGAAGAGCAGCGTGTGTGAGCGCTACCGCGAGGTGTGCGAGGAGCTGAGCGCCATGAAGAGCCGCAGCGAGCGCGAGGCCGAGGCGCTCCGAGAGCACCTGAGGCTGGCCCTGAGCGCGCTGCACGAGAACGACAACAGCCTGCAGCACTGACGCCACGGTCATGTGACTCATTTCTATCCAATCAGCCGCGGGACACTGGAACCAACGCTTCTGCACTTTCTCGTGTTTGTTTATGGGACCAAACTGGAACGTCTCACTGTCGCTAGTGTGGGAGAAACGAACACACACACGAACAGTCACACTCGCATCTGATGTGTGTGTTCTGTGGAAGCTTGTTTCCCGCATGGAAGAGAAATGAGTGTGAGTTCATATCTCACAATTCTGACTTTTTTTGTCAGTTCTGAGAAGAAACTCAAATGAATCCTCTCGCAGTTGCATGACAATTCTGAGTTTGTCTAAACGTGCAAGAAAAAAGAACGAATTGTGAGATCAAAACCTTTTTATTTGTGTTCTGTGGCGGAAACAAGCTTTCATGGTGTTCAACTGTCTTTGTGCCACAAAAACAAAAGAGCTTTGCTTGAATGAGCCAATGTTTTTTTAAAAGATGTTTGTTTCTTGTTGTCATATTTAAATTTAGAGTTTAACGCGTATGTAAACATATCGAGCTATAGCTAATAAATATGGGTTATTTGGTTTATGGACTCTGAGTGTTTGTGTTTGAGTCTTGATCATTCATTCCCTGAGGTCTCCTGAGTTTCAGGATCAGGACTTTTATAGATATTTTACACTCATTTTTACCCTCCAAAACGGTTTTTAATGTTATTTTCATTTATAAGACCTTTCCATGTCTAGAAATTAAACTTTAAATGAGAATCACTGTCACATGAAAGAGTCTTTCCTCGTGAATGTAGAGTTTTAGCTTACTTTAATGTTTCTTTGTCTTTAAATCATTTTAAATCATCTTCAGAACCCAATTATATTTGTCATAATTATGACCAAAATTGACATACAAGTCGCATTTATGAGAAGAGATGTCGATTTTATGACTTTAGAATTGATAGAGCGCGAGTCCCTCGTTGCAAGTAAGTCATAAAATGATGGTATTAAAACATCACAAAAGTAAAAGATTATACAGATGTGCGCGTGCGCGTGTTCACTTCCGCTCCGCGCCGGCAGGTGGCGGCGGGGGATTTGAAGCGCTGTCGCACATGCGCAGAGAAGAAACAGGCGCAAGATGGCGTCCAGCGCAGCGACCCGCACAGGCGCCGCCGCCGCTAAAGTCGTGAAACCGATCTTCAGTCGCGACCTGAACGAGGCTAGACGGAGGGTTCGGGAACTGTACCGGGCCTGGTACCGAGAGGTGCCGAACGCAGGTACTGCGCGCGCTCACGGCGCGAAACACACACACACACAGAAGCGCGTCAAGGTCAGACACACCACAACTCCTCATGATAAACACAAGAAATACTCACAGTTTACAACAATATACACACAACTGCGGAAACACTCGGTCTGACAACTGAACATTCCCTGTTTCTGTCATGTAATTCCTGATGAACTGAAGTAAATGATTCATTGAGTGTTTTGAATCTGTTCACCAAAATGATTCATTCAGCGATTCGTTCTGCTAACATTTTTACTTTAATAGTAGTAGAAACAGTGTTTATAATTGTCCACATATCATATATGCATTTATTAAGCTCTCAAAAACACCATCAGCCTGAATAAACACGAGTTTCAGCAAATCATTGTGTGATTATTAGTAATTCTATGTTTGTTGAAGACGATTCACCTGCCCAACTGAACGAACGACACAGTGATTCAGTCAGCAGATCCTCGTTCGCAATCGAAACGACTGATTTGTTTCAGTCAGTCACTGGAGTGAATCAAGTGAGCCGGAAGGATTCGCTCGCTAACCCGTGTGATGATGTGTTTCAGTTCACGTGTTTCAGCTGGACATCACCGCGCGCCAAGGCCGGGACAAAGTGCGGGAAGTGTTCGACAGGAACAGACACGTGACGGACCCTCGGGTCATCGACATGCTGGTCATCAAGGTGAGGAACGAGGCCGCTGCTAGCGTGGGTTTAGCTGTGACGTGTGTGTGTGATGTACGTGTCACTTACGTGTGCGTGTGACGTGCGCGTAACGTGTGACGTACGTGTGCCGTGCGTGTGGCTTACGTGTGGCGTGTGCGTGTGACTGTGACTGTGACGTGCGAAGTGTGCGTGTGACGTACGTGTAACGCGTGACTTACGTGTGCGTGTGACTGTGACGTGCGAAGTGTGCGTGTGATGTACGTGTGACTTACGTGTGCGTGTGACGTAAGTGTGCGTGTGACCTGTGCGTGTGACGTACGTGTGACTTACGCGTGCGTGTGACGCGTGCGTGTGACGTACATGTGCGCGTGACGTGTGCGCGTGACGTATGTGTGACTTACGTGTGCGTGTGACTTACGTGTGCGTGTGACTTACGTGTGCGTGTGACTTACGTGTGCGTGTGACGTACGTGTGCGTATGACGTACGTGCGACTTACGTGTGCGTGTGACTTACGTGTGCGTGTGACTTACGTGTGCGTGTGACGCGTGCGTGTGACGTACATGTGCGCGTGACGTGTGCGCGTGACGTATGTGTGACTTACGTGTGCGTGTGACTTACGTGTGCGCGTGACGTACGTGTGACTTACGTGTGCGTGTGACTTACGTGTGCGTGTGACTTACGTGTGCGTGTGACTTACGTGTGCGCGTGACGTACGTGTGACTTACGTGTGCGTGTGACTTACGTGTGCGTGTGACTTACGTGTGCGTGTGACTTACGTGTGCGTGTGACGTACGTGTGCGCGTGACGTGTGCGTGTGACGTACGTGTGACTTACGTGTGCGTGTGACTTACGTGTGCGCGTGACGTACGTGTGACTTACGTGTGCGTGTGACTTACGTGTGCGCGTGACGTACGTGTGACTTACGTGTGCGTGTGATTTACGTGTGCGCGTGACGTGTGCGTGTGACGTACGTGTGACTTACGTGTGCGTGTGACTTACGTGTGCGTGTGACTTACGCGTGCGTGTGACTTACGCGTGCGTGTGACGTACGCGTGCGTGTGACGTACGTGTGAATTCGTACGTGTGTATTCGTGTGACGTACGTGTGACGCGTGCGACGTACGTGTGCGTATGACGTACGTGTGAATTCGTACGTGTGTATTCGTGTGACGTACGTGTGACGCGTGCGACGTACGTGTGACGCGTGCGACGTACGTGTGACGTGTGCGTGTGACGTACGTGTGACTTACGTGTGCTGTGCATGTGTGTGCGTGTGACGTACGTGTAATGCGTGACTTACGTGTGCGTGTGACTGTGACGTGCGAAGTGTGCGTGTGATGTACGTGTGTGACATGTGCGTGTGACTTACGTGTGCGCGTGATGTGTGCGTGAGACGTACGTGTAACGTGTGACGCGTGCGTGTGACTGACGTGTGACGTACGTGTGCGTGCGACGTACGTGTGACGTGTGCGTGTGACGTACGTGTGACTTACGTGTGCGTGTGACTTACGTGTGCATGTGACGTACGTGTGCGCGTGACGTGTGCGTGTGACGTGTGCGTGTGACGTACGTGTGCGTGTGACGTGTGCGTGTGACGTACGTATGACGTACGTGTGACGCGTGCGTGTGACGTACGTGTGCGTGTGACGTACGTGTGCGTGTGACGTACGTGTGCGTGTGACGTGTGCGTGTGACGTACGTGTTACGCGTGCGTGTGACGTACGTGTTACGTGTGCGTGTAACGTACGTGTGACTTACGTGTGCTGTGCATGTGTGTGCGTGTGACGTACGTGTAACGCGTGACGTGCGTGTGGCGTGTGACTGTGAAGTGTGCGCGTGGCGTGCGTGTGACTTACGTGTGCGTGTGACTGTGACGTGCGAAGTGTGCGTGTGATGTACGTGTGCGCGTGATGTGTGCGTGAGACGTACGTGTAACGTGTGACGTACGTGTGACGTGCGTGTGACGTACGTGTGCGTGTGACGTACGTGTGACGTACGTGTGCGTGAGACGTACGTGTGACGTACGTGTGACTTACGTGTGCGTGTGACGTACGTGTGACTTACGTGTGGCGTGTGACTGTGACGTGCGAAGTGTGCGTGTGATGTACGTGTAACGCGTGACGTGCGTGTGACTGAAGTGTGCGCGTGACGTACGTGTGCGTGTGACGTACGTGTGACGTGTGCGTGTGACGTACGTGTAACGCGTGACGTACGTGTAACGCGTGACGTGCGTGTGACTGAAGTGTGCGCGTGACGTGCGTGTGACTGACATGTGCGTGTGACTGACGTGCGAAGTGTGCGTGTGACTGACGTGCGAAGTGTGCGTGTGATGTACGTGTGTGACGTGTGCGTGTGACGTGTGCGTGTGACGTGTGCGCGTGACGTGTGCGTGTGACGTACGTGTGACGCGTGCGTGTGACGTACGTGTGCGTGTGACGTACGCGTGACGTGTGCGTGTGACGTGCGTGTGACGTACGTGTGACGTACGTGTGCGTGTGACGTACGTGTGACGTGTGCGTGTGACGTACGTGTGACTTACGTGTGCTGTGCGTGTGACGTACGTGTAACGCGTGACGTGCGTGTGGCGTGTGACTGTGAAGTGTGCGCGTGGCGTGCGTGTGACTTACGTGTGCGTGTGACTGTGACGTGCGAAGTGTGCGTGTGACTTACGTGTGCGCGTGATGTGTGCGTGAGACGTACGTGTAACGTGTGACGTGCGTGTGACGCGTGCGTGTGACGTACGTGTGCGTGTGACGTACGTGTGCGTGTGACGTACGTGTGACGTACGTGTGCGTGAGACGTACGTGTGACGTGTGCGTGTGACGTACGTGTGACTTACGTGTGGCGTGTGACTGTGACGTGCGAAGTGTGCGTGTGATGTACGTGTGCATGTGTGTGCGTGTGACGTACGTGTAACGCGTGACGTGCGTGTGACTGTGAAGTGTGCGCGTGGCGTGCGTGTGACTTACGTGTGCGTGTGACTGACGTGCGAAGTGTGCGTGTGATGTACGTGTGTGACGTGTGCGTGTGACTTACGTGTGCGTGTGACGTACGTGTAACGCGTGACTGAAGTGTGCGCGTGGTGTGCGTGTGACTTCGGTGTGGCGTGTGACTGTGACGTGCGAAGTGTGCGTGTGATGTACGTGTGCGCGTGATGTGTGCGTGAGACGTACGTGTAACGTGTGACGTACGTGTGACGTGCGTGTGACGTACGTGTGCGTGTGACGTACGTGTGACGTACGTGTGCGTGAGACGTACGTGTGACGTGTGCGTGTGACGTACGTGTGACTTACGTGTGCGTGTGACGTACGTGTGACTTACGTGTGGCGTGTGACTGTGACGTGCGAAGTGTGCGTGTGATGTACGTGTAACGCGTGACGTGCGTGTGACTGAAGTGTGCGCGTGACGTACGTGTGCGTGTGACGTACGTGTGCGTGTGACGTACGTGTAACGCGTGACGTGCGTGTGACTGAAGTGTGCGCGTGACGTGCGTGTGACTGACATGTGCGTGTGACTGACGTGCGAAGTGTGCGTGTGACTGACGTGCGAAGTGTGCGTGTGATGTACGTGTGTGACGTGTGCGTGTGACGTGTGCGCGTGACGTGTGCGTGTGACGTACGTGTGACGCGTGCGTGTGACGTACGTGTGCGTGTGACGTACGCGTGACGTGTGCGTGTGACGTGCGTGTGACGTACGTGTGCGTGTGACGTACGTGTGACGTGTGCGTGTGACGTACGTGTGACTTACGTGTGCTGTGCGTGTGACGTACGTGTAACGCGTGACGTGCGTGTGGCGTGTGACTGTGAAGTGTGCGCGTGGCGTGCGTGTGACTTACGTGTGCGTGTGACTGTGACGTGCGAAGTGTGCGTGTGATGTACGTGTGTGACGTGTGCGTGTGACTTACGTGTGCGCGTGATGTGTGCGTGAGACGTACGTGTAACGTGTGACGTGCGTGTGACGCGTGCGTGTGACGTACGTGTGCGTGTGACGTACGTGTGCGTGTGACGTACGTGTGACGTACGTGTGCGTGAGACGTACGTGTGCGTGTGACGTACGTGTGACTTACGTGTGCGTGTCACGTACGTGTGACTTACGTGTGGCGTGTGACTGTGACGTGCGAAGTGTGCGTGTGATGTACGTGTGCATGTGTGTGCGTGTGACGTACGTGTAACGCGTGACGTGCGTGTGACTGTGAAGTGTGCGCGTGGCGTGCGTGTGACTTACGTGTGCGTGTGACTGACGTGCGAAGTGTGCGTGTGATGTACGTGTGTGACGTGTGCGTGTGACTTACGTGTGCGTGTGACGTACGTGTAACGCGTGACTGAAGTGTGCGCGTGGTGTGCGTGTGACTTCGGTGTGGCGTGTGACTGTGACGTGCGAAGTGTGCGTGTGATGTACGTGTGCATGTGTGTGCGTGTGACGTACGTGTAACGCGTGACGTGCGTGTGACTGAAGTGTGCGCGTGACGTGCGTGTGACTGACATGTGCGTGTGACTGACATGTGCGTGTGACTGACGTGCGAAGTGTGCGTGTGATGTACGTGTGTGACGTGTGCGTGTGACTGACATGTGCGTGTGACTGACGTGCGAAGTGTGCGTGTGATGTACGTGTGTGACGTGTGCGCGTGACGTGTGCGTGTGATGTGTGCGTGTGATGTGTGCGTGACGTGTGCGTGTGACGTACGTGACTTACGTGTGCGTGTGATGTGTGCGTGTGATGTGTGCGTGACGTGATTGTGATGTGTGCGTGTGACGTACGTGTGACGTACGTGTAACGTGTGACGTACGTGTGACGTGTGCGTGTGACATACGTGTGACGTGTGCGTGTGACTTGCGTGTGCACGTGGCGTACGTGTGACTTACGTGTAACGCGTGACGTGCGTGTGGCGTGTGACTGAAGTGTGCATGTGCGTGTGACTTACGTGTGACTGTGACGTGCGAAGTGTGCGTGTGATGAACGTGTGCATGTGTGTGCGTGTGACGTACGTGTAACGCGTGACGTGCGGTGTGTGACTGTGAAGTGTGCGCGTGGCGTACGTGTGCGTGTGACGTACTTGTGACTTGCGTGTGACGTGTACGTGTGACTTACGTGTAACTTACGTGTAACGCGTGACGTGCGGCGTGTGACTGTGAAGTGTGACGTGTGCGTGTGACTGTGAAGTGTGCGCGTGGCGTACGTGTAGCGTGTAACGTGTGCGTGCGATGTACGTGTGACTTACGAGCGTGTGACGTACATGTAACGTGTGGCGTGTGCGTGTGATGTACGTGTGTGATCTGAATCGTGTGTGTGTTTCAGGGCAAGATGGAGCTGGAGGAAACCATCAACGTCTGGAAGCAGAAAACTCACGTCATGCGCTACTTCCACGAAACCGAGGTGCCGCGACCCACTGACTTCCTCTCCAAATTCTACCATGGACACGACCCTTGACCCCTGATATGTGCTGTAATTTAATAATTCTGTGCTGTAAATACACTCATTCTGAACCTCTCCAGTCTGTGTGTGTCATTGGACTGTTCAAGTGGATATTTAAAGTGATATTTAATGTTATTTTTCAGAATTCTTTGATGAATAGAAAGTTCAAAACAACATTTGTTTGAAACCATCTTTATAAATGATCCTCGTTCGGATTCGAACCGTTGAATCGTTCACTTGACCGATTCCATTTGTACGTGTGCAGTTTTACACAGAAACAATAATTCAACATGGCTACGTTTCGAGTGTTAACCGTTCGTGAATTTTCACAAATACACAGTTACAGACAGATGAATCCTCGTCCTCCAGGATGAGTGTTTGTACACGGATCACTGAATCACACGGATCCTCCAGCGTTCATTGAGCCGCACCTGCGGAAACAAACGAACGTCGAGAGTCTGAAGTGACGTCAGATCGTACAGATGCGGTCGCTCGTGGCGCTGACCTGCGATCAGTCGTCGTCGTCGTCGTCCTCGGGCACAAATATATCGTGTTCCTCCAGCAGCGCCGCGAAGTTCTTGCTGATCAGCGTCCCGACGTACAGGAACGGAGCCACGACCATCATGATCCGGACCAGACCGAACGCCGTCTGTGGAAACAACCGGAACAAACTCGTGTCGTATCTGAGTTCAATATGCTGATTATATATCACTATATAACATGTGAGCGTCCGTGTAACTTCCTTCTACAGGTGAGTGTCACACCAACAGTGCTATTTACACGCGTTACATAATGATAATTGAACTCAACTAAAGATGGTTCACTGTTAGTTATGAGCGGGAGAAACTGCAACGCGCGAAATGGCGGAACACCTCCCGCCTTCTAAAAGAGCCAATCGCTGATTGATACAGTCATTGCGTCACTGCAGCGGCCGTTAGAGGCTCCGGTTCCCATAGCAACCCGCGCATTGGCGCGTCTACTCTCAATGCGTTTATAACGCGATTAGAAACTACATTTAAGCGACAGTTCATGTCGGATTTTGATGCTAATTTTTTAATATTTATGACATTTGACCACGAGAGACTTTCCAGTTGAAAGCAGCGACTCTACTGAGCATGCGCAGATTCACTCACACCTCATTAGCATATCAGCGATTAGTAAATGAGAAAAGCGCTGCTAGATTAACCGAAGAAACAAAGATGGACACGTGACGGTCACATGTTGTGATTATCATAGTTATTAGCTATTATGTTTATTTGTATTGTTATTATTTATCATAGTTAATTTGTCGGTTGTTGTTGTTTAACAGGCTCTGCTCTAATGTGAATTAAATAAATAAATCGGTAGATATATCTGTGCTACCGAAAGACGCGCGCGCCCTGACTGACAGATGTGTGTTCACTGACACTCGTGCGCGCGCGTGCATGTTTACGTCCATATATTCGCACCGGTGTTTAGATCTGACCGCGGGATTGTGTGCTTATGATCAATAATCGCGTTAAATGTTATTGAACCGATCGCTGCGCGCGCGCGAGTGTGTGTGTGTGTGTGTGTGTGTGTGTGTGTGATCGATTGATCGTGTTGTTACTCACGCACTTTCTTGGGTTTGGGTAGAATGGCGCCAGAGGTGGTGTTCACTACGGTCCGGTGCTGCTGGACCCGAACGAGCCGAGCGCGAGGAACCAGAGAACCGAGCGACAGAGACACGAACCGACCAACCGACACCGCCGCCATGATCACCGGCCGAGACTGACAGATGAGTGTGTGTGTGTGTGTGTGTGCGCGCGCTGAAACACTAGACCTCTCACACACACACACACACACTCACACTCACACACACACTCACACTACATGTGTGATAAACACTTACATTTTTAAAATAGCTGTCAGAGCTTGACACGACATGTTCTTCTCTGGAATTCTAGTTCAAAGGATTCAGTCAGGAATGATCATCCAACAAATATTGCATCTTTTTATTTCGGTTATTTAAAAAAAATTAATAATATTAAAATATTTTTTATAATGTTTGATATTCACAGTTGTTTAATTATTTCCTGCTCACTGAGACTTTCTCAGAATTTCCTCTTGTGTTGGACAGAGGTTTCATCAGCGTCTCGGGTCAGAAGAATCAAACACACGTCCAGTTCAGATGTTAAACCGCCGGCTCCAGCAAGTCTTTATTATTCCAGCATTTTTACATCATTATTCCAGTTCGTCTCAATCTATAAATACTGTACAGACAGTCAAAAATATCTACAACAAACAAACTCGACGTGCAAAGCCATGGAAACTCAGTTCAGAGGCCTGAGCGACAGCAGAGGCTTCAGAGCAGGATCAGAGCCGCTCCTCTGCGCTGTCTGGCAGCTTTAATGTGTATCAGTTCAAAGTATTTACACGCGTCTTCATCATCATCTTCATCATCATAACTTCATTCGTTCGTCCAGCGGAGGATGGAGGAGCGTCACTGCGGGAAACACGAGAAACACGTCTCATAATCAACAGAAACACTGTAATTCTCGGTGATCCTGACGCCATTCCTGCGGAGCAGAGCTGAAGAACCGGCAGAATCAAGAGCCTCTTCTGCTCACTGCG